>JAYMTN010001869.1:0-11975 GCA_036897425.1 Erodium trifolium
ATTAACAAAATTTTGAATTTAATTCCGTTTCCTACCGATTTGACTGGCGTTGACCGGACGCATTTCTTACATGAGTAGTACGTGGGATTTGATGAAGCCATTGGCGGGTCAATATGTGGGGCCGTGGATATTGATTGGAGATTTTAATAACCTCTTGGGTAATGAGGACGTTAGGGGAGGACAACCATACCCCAGTCCTTGATTATTGGTTTTCAAGGGGCATGAATGCTTGTAGGCTGTGGGACGTGGCCATTGAAGGGCACCGTTACACTTGGGAGAAGGGAAGACATCGAAGAGATGGAATACAGGTGTAGTTGGATAGAGTGGCAATTACTGGAGTGTGGGTGGTTTAAAAGCCAGACACAAGGTTGGAGCATGAGAGGTTGTCACCGTCCGACCATGCCCCTATACTGTGTTACAGAGATCGAGACCGCTTTACCAAGGGAAGGAGACGATTTCGCTATGAGCAAGGATGATTGCGTGATGGGGCGTGTGATCAAGTGGTTCTAAATAGTTGGGTCAGGTGGCAAGTTAATCAATTAATGAACGGATTGACATGGTTGCGCAAGAAGTGAACAAATAGGCAAAAAACACTTACAGGGAGCTGGATAATGAAGTTAAAAGATGTCAGGAAGAGATGAATAGCTTAGTCGGGCCATGGGACCCGAACAGAGGGAGCTGGATCTAGTTTCTAAGGGGGGTGGGGAGTAAATCAACTTCGAACTATAAAGTATATGGCTTGGAAACAAATAGCCAAGTAGTTTTAGCTGAACGAGGGTGATATGAATACCCGTTACTTTTAGGCTAAGGCGTCGGCTAGGAGGAGGAGAAATAGAATTGTCTGGCTTAAGAAGGACTTAGGGGAATGGCCTGAATGGGGAAGGGGGTTGGAGACAATTGTTGAGGACAATTTAAATGAGGTATTTAAAGTAGGGACATGGGGAGCTGATGTGGTAATGGAGTTGATTCCGTGTACTATAACGTAGGAGGATAATATGAGGTTGTATAGTCCGATAAGGCCTGAGGAGGTTCGTAAAGCCATATTCAGTATGGAGGCATTGAAAGCGCCAGGTCTGGACGGGTTCCATCCGGGTTTTTATCAACATTGTTGGAGCAGGATTGGTCCGGATGTGGGTGAAATGATTAAAGAGGTGTTTGGGGATGGTAGACTACCAGAGAGACTGAGCGATACAAATATTGTTTTAATACCTAAGAAGGCGAGACCAGAGGGTAAGCAAATTTCGGCCTATTTCTTTGTGTAACGTGCTTTAAAGACAAATTCAATGAGATATTTAAAGTAGGGACATGGGGAGCTGACGTGGTAACGGAGTTGATTCCGTGTACTATAACGCAGGAGGATAATATGAGGTTGTTGAGTCCGATAAGGCTTGAGGAGGTTCGTAAAGCCATATCCAATATGGAGGCATTGAAAACGCCAGGTCCGGACGGGTTCCATCCGCGTTTTTATCAACATTGCTGGAGCAGGATTGGTCCGGATGTGGGCGAAATGATTAAAGAGGTGTTTAGGGATGGTAGACTACCAGGGAGACTGAACGATACACATATTGTTTTAATACATAAGAAGGCGAGACCAGAGAGGGTAAGCGAATTTTTGCCTATTGCTTTGTGTAACGTTCTTTATAAAAGTGTTACGAAGGTTATAGTAAATCGGATGAAGGGTATGTTGGTGAGTGTGATATCGAAGTCTCAAAGTGCGTTTATGTCGGGAAGACTGATAACAGTCAATATCATCTTGTCGGGGGAAATGTTGCACCATTTATGGGGTCGGAAATAGGGTAGTAATGGGCTGATGGCGATGAAAGTCGACATGAGCAATGCATATGACCGAGTGGAATGGGCGTATTTGGAAAGGGTCTTGAAGAAGATGGTGTTTGCAGAGAAGTGGGTGGATCTTATCATGCACTGAGTAAGGTCGGCCCGATTATGGGTTTCTACGGCGGGAAGGCGCATATGGCCACTTCGGTCCGAAAGGGGATTAAGGCAAGGGGATCCTCTCTCGCCTTACTTGTTTAGTACCTGCACTGAGGGGTTGTCAAGACTAATAGAGCACTGAGAGAGGGAGGGACTGATAGAGGGATGCATGATAACCCGTCACGCTCCCTCAATCATGTTTTTTTTGCAGATGATAGTTTCTTTTTTCTCCAGGCCATCGGAGACCGAGGCTGTTAGGTGGAAGGAATTGTTGAATCAATATGAGTTGGCGTCAGGGAAAAAAATTAACGTGGAGAAGTCATCCACTGTCTTTAGTCCTAACACAAGTGACGCCATGAAGCTGACTATTAAACACCACCTGGGAATGCAGGAGGTGGTGGACACATGACTATATATGGGCCTACCGTACTTGCTTCAAAGAAGTAACCATCAAAGTTTTAATTTCTTAAAGGAGCGGATAGTTAGTAGGCTTAAGAATTGGGATGAATTATTTTTATGTAAGGCTGGGAAGGAGATGTTGCTAAAGGCAGTCATTCAGGCGCTCCCAGTCTATACGATGAGAGTTTATAAGATCCTTCACAAAATTATTTAGGAGATTGAGGTGCTAATGAATAAATACTAGTGGAATCATGATACCAGAACTGGGAAAGGCATTAAATGGAAAAGTTGGATAAACTGTGTAATCACAAATTGAAGGGGTTTTAAATGTCTGAAAGATTTTAATATGGCGATGTTGTCTAAGTATGGGTGGAGATTACTTCAAAACCCAAAGAGTTTGGTTGCAAGGGTACTACATGCTAAATATTATGGAGGAAAGCATTTCTTGTAGGAAACTAAATAAAATGGATGCAGTTATATCTAGACTAGTATAATGTCTAATCAAGAGCTGGTTCGGTAGGGGGATAGACATCGTATTGGCAACGGGAGGACCACACCTATTATGGATTTTGCGTAGTTGACGTCGGGGTCGGGGTGCATATCGGACCCACCGGTTGGAAGGGAAAGCAGCGTGGTTTGCGACTACATTATGGTTGACAAGTAGCGGTTGGACATGAATTTAATTTAGGAGGTTTTTAATAAGCAGACGACAAATGATATATTGAGAATACCTCTTTCGATCTTCCCTATAGAAGACGACTGGTACTGGGATGTACTAGGGACAAATTTTTCAGGGTTAGAGAAGTGTACCGTTAGATTCAGAGTGACTCAGGTCGATTGGATGTTGAGGAGAGGGATATAATATGGAGGCATGTGTGGATCTTAAGGGTGCCCCCGAAGGTAAAGCACCCTGCCTAACGCATTATAACAAGGGTTACTCCCCACAAACCAGAATTTGTTTGACCGTTTTGTGCATGTGAATCCTTTGTGTAGCAAGTGTGGTCAGCCAGAGACGTAGAATCACATTTTGTTTTACTATTCGGTATTAGATCAGGTATGGGGAAAGTTGGGGCTAGTTATTCAGGGGCTGGATATTGCCCCTTGAGACTAGATCCAAAGCTTTTGGGGGATGGGGATTGTAGTGGAGAAGGTGGTTATGATTTGGAGAACCCAAAATGACAGGGTATGGAACCAAATTGACAAGGATAGAGAGACGATGTGAAGAGAGGTAGTGACGTTCCTGGACAGTTGGCCTGCGGCGTAGGGTGATACTCAAACCCTTGTATCACGAATCAGGGAGTGGTGCAAGTTGCCCCAAGGTCAGGTAAAAATAAATATCGACTGTTCTGTTTCAGGGTCAAGCCGAGGAGGGGGGGATGATTTGTAGGGGGATAATGGTTGCGCCATGTTCGCAAAATGTTTAGTAATCCCAAAAATTGCTGAGCTTGAATTGATTGATATTATTACTTTAAATGAGGCTCTTTCTTAGGTGTATAAGGAGGGCAGCCCGACAAAAACTATAGAATGTGATTGTCTTAGAGTCGTGCAGACAATAAATGAGGAAACCTTTCGATTTAATAGTGAATGAATGTAAAGCCACACTTTGTACGCTTCCCCAGTTCAGACTCACTAATATTAGTCGCGAAGCAAACATGATAGCTCATAGCTTAACTAAAAATGCTTGTAATTGGAACACTATTAATTGACGTATAACGGATATTTCATTAGTTTTACGAGACACACTCTCGAACGATCTCTAATAATACTTTACAAGCATTACTATATATAAAAAAAAAGGTATACAAGTCATCGTAGGAAAATTAAACTATACAAAACAAAGTTTTCTATATAAAAAAACGAGACCACCGACCAAAACCACTGAGAAAAAAAAAGACTAAATCGCAAATTATAATTTGTGTAATTGGAAAGAAAAAATAATTATGAACAGTTGTAATTAGAGAAAATAATTGTGTCCCGTAACCAATGGCGAGACCCAAGAATTTAAAAAAAAATCTGCTGTAATCATCAAAATCTTCAATGTAGCTGAAGTTAACAATGACCCGTAATAGGAAATAAGTATTTCCATCTTTCGAAAGTCAGATTCTAACGCAATTATTCACAACAACTTGTTTCACACAGATCAAAATCCGAAAAAAAAACCCACTTTACTTCCATATACTTTTATGTTCATCATCATCACGTTAATGAAGCCAACAGACTCAGAGGAAGAGATAAAAATATATGTTCATGAACAAGAGCTAAACATCAACAGTTACTAGCCAGACGACCAGTGAGATCATTTGCCGATTTTGCCCCTCAGCTTGACGCCTAGGACTCTCTCCATCTTGGCCAGCACGGCTTGGTTGGGCACCGCCTTCCCGTTCTCGTACTCCTGCACCACCTGAGTCCTCTCGTTGATCTGCTTGCCCAGCTCGGCCTGGCTCATCTTCTTCTCCAGCCTCGCCTTCTGGATCGCCTGCCTCACCTCCGCCGATACCCTGTTCAGCGCGTCCGGCTCCCCCGCCTCGTCCAGCTTCCTCGCGCTCACCACAGGCCCGGAACTCTTCCTGTTCGACCCTCCGTCGGACTTCTTCACCGTCACCACCGGTGCTCCGGATCGGAGCGCCTGGTTCACGGCCTTGGGGTCCCGCAGCTCCTGCGCCCTCGCCGGCTTGGACTTGTGCAGTACAACTGGCTCCCAATCCTGGTTCATGGCTCCTGGGTACCTGCTCGGCATCTTCCAACTTTCTACGACTAGAAATTGCAGAGAAATAGATTTGGAGAAGTGAAATGGGCAGTTATTGCAGAGAGGGGTATATATAGAAGGAGAGAGTCTGGAATGTTCTTGAGATTTCGAGACTCGATTTGTTCACGTCTGGTCCAAGTAATATTATTCTCGCTTATCAATACAAAGTTGATGGGCTTGGGCTTACACAGGAACTGTTATTGGGCTTTTAGTCGTCAATAAAGCCCATAAAAGTGTCATTTTGAGAACCGTAAAGGGCAAATCTTTTGGCGCCAACACTTGTACTGTAAACACACTCGCGGCTCCCATTTCTCTCTCAATCTCCCCCTTCGCCGTACTCTTTCAGATTCGCAATCCTCTGTTCCAAAATGCAGCGCCAGAAATCGATACTCTCCTTCTTCCGCAAACCATCTCCGGAGGATCAAAACTCCGGATCCGGAGAAATTACGAGCCGTGGACGACGTGTCGGTGTCCCTAACTTTCCGGTGAACCAGCACGGCTGCGTGGATAATCGGCCTGCAGTTCCTCTGAAACTGGATTTTTCTTTGGATGAAGTCAGGGGAACCGATACTCCGCCGGAGAAGGTGCCGCGCAAGGTTCTCCCGGCGAACTTCTCGGTGCACGAGGGGAACAATGGGGCTTCTCTGTTCTCGAGTATCATGCATAAGTTTGTCAAGGTAGAGGATAGAGACAAGTCTACTCAGAGGTAATATGTTTTCCATATTTATTTTCGTGAACATGTTAGGTCATTCTGTTGGTGGCTACGTTTAGGGTTTCTGATTTCCCTTGCTGTTTATTAATCATCGTCTCTAGTTCATGAGATCCAGTTTCTCAAAGAGAAAATTCGCAAAATCAAAGGAAATGAACTGTGATTCTGTACATTTCGTGTTGTTTATGAGCTGAAGAAAGTTAAAACTATTTCTGAATTTCATATTACTATCCTATCTTTCTGGAACAATAAGAAAACAAGAGTAATGTATGACTGTTTATGATTTCATCTTCCGATATCTTCAATGTGTGAATGAAGTTAGATCAAACTATGTTGCTTGTTTTGTGAACTGAATATGAATGCCTCGTAGTCCACCATATCGATATTGCAGTGGTAGGATTTTACCAACTTGTTAGCAGTTCCATTTTGCACGATAAAGAATGGTTTAACACTCGTCAGGAACTATCATCTAAAGCTATTTCTCATGGTCAAATTTACCCACAGGAACTATGATAAGCACCAGAGAAATATTTATTTTAAATTGAAGCAGTGCTCAATCTTTATATCTTGGCAACAGTTAATTTATTGGTTAGAAAAAGTATTCTAAGTTTGAAGTAGGGGATCAAGCCTTACATTTCTTTGTCCAGGTCTTTCAATTGTCAATTCAAAATTGAAAATTTGTTGCCCATTATTGTTATCTGTAGTTTATTGTTCTAATTGATTGTTGGTACTGTGGTTTTACGTCTATAGCATGAATTTGTTCTGACATTGAGGCTCTGCCGTGTTCAATTTGCAGGAAACAAGCACATAGTGGTTCTTATAGTTCATTATCTGATAAAGTAATAGATATTGATAGATTGCCCAATCGAGGATCAATTTCTGTACAACATGAGGACGAAGTTCTTTGCTCAAACATTACAGGTGATAAAAAATATGCATTGGATATTCAGAGTGAGGATGATATTAACGGGCCTGAGACGCCAGGCATGCGGCCTCTTGTTCCTCGTTTGAAGCGGATTCAGGAGGATAGTCCAAAGCACAAGGATAAGAATGATAGTTCCTTGTTGGATTCAAGCAAGAGAGTAAAACTTCTCCAGAACTCAATGGCTGAAAACAAGATCCAAAAGGAGTTATCTGATGCAACAAGCAAGTTTGACTGGCTTAAGCCTTCCCAAATCAGGGATGCTAATAGAAGAAGGCCTGATGATCCTCTTTATGACAAGAGGACACTTTATATACCTCCTGATGTATTGAAGAAAATGTCAGCGTCTCAAAAGCAATATTGGAGTGCCAAAAGTCAATACATGGATGTCATGCTTTTCTTTAAAGTGGTTAGTTAAAAGGGCATCACATCCTGATATTTTTTTCATTCAAAAGCAGTTGTTTCTAAACGCTGGTTCTTTCGAGTTTGATAGGCCTTTTATCGTCATTAATTTATTATTTATCTTCTTTAAATAAGCAATTCTGGTAGTTGATCTCAGCTCGTCTAACAAATATTTGAAAGTCATAGTTAGAGCTAATTCCTTCTCCACAAACCGGATTTTCTTTCACACACTACATTTCTCACTCATACTTAGCATTTTTGGTGGTTGTCCCTGTATTTTTTTTACATGTAAGATTTGTGCATACGATTTCTATTTTAAGTCTCTTAGTTTAAGAGTCATAATTACCAATTATTTTCTGGTGATACAGGGAAAATTTTATGAGCTCTATGAACTAGATGCAGAAATTGGGCACAAGGAGCTAGATTGGAAAATGACATTCAGTGGTGTGGGAAAGTGTCGACAGGTGACTTTGATTATTGATGTCTTGTTCGTAGTGCTATTTGTTTACCTTCTCTTGAAAGAATTAGTTATTTACTATATTATCCTCCCTTTAATCAGGTTGGTATAAGTGAGGCAGGGATTGATGATGCTGTCCAAAAGCTGGTTGCTCGAGGGTAAGGGAATGGCTATCCATCTTTCAGCAACGGCATGTCCTTACATGTTTATCCTTTGTCACGTTGCTCTTCTAAGAATGATAAAAATTATAATGATTGCATTACCTTTAGCTGCATTACCTTTAGCTGCTCTTCTAAGAACAGGCCATGTGTTAGTTTACGAATTGTGTGTTTATGTAGATATAAAGTCGGGAGAATAGAGCAGTTGGAGACATCAGATCAAGCAAAAGCAAGGGGAGCCAATTCTGTAGGTTCTTATCTCATCAAAGTAACTGTTTAGTGCATTATGTTTGATGAGTTAAAAGCTTTATGTGCTTCCAAACTGCAGTGAACTAATTTACACGTGCTTGTGTCTTAAGCCCATTTGTAATGGTGGTCTCTATTTGTTCTCTGTAGTTAGCACTTAGCACACTTTGCATTAGTTTGCTAGGATTCATTATCATATTGTCTTGTAATTTTATTTGCATGACCACTAGTCTTGGAACTGTTAAGGTATTTCCCTTATCTATTATAAAGTTACATATTCTGATTCTTTGGATTCTGATATTTCATTTTTAGACACTACTTTCTGTCGGCTGCACTAATTAATCAATTGTATACTATGTGATTGTTTCCATAGCTAATTGCATGGCCTTGCTTGACTTTGTCTTGTGGAATTTTAGGTAATTCAAAGAAAAGTAGTTAATGTGATCACACCGTCAACCGCAACTGATAGTAACATTGGGCCTAATGCTGTCTATCTTCTTGCCATAAAAGAGGTTTGTAAACACAATTCATATTTTCTTGTCACCTATTTTAAAGGGTTAATCATTGATTCATAGCCCCTTGTATGCATTTATCCATCCATGCAGTGTTCTTTGCTTTAATCTTCTTCCTCCGCTTTATCAGTTTTGAATGTGATACAGTAATATTTAATTCTATGTTAATCTTTCTAAACTTCATCAGTTACAATTTTGCACCTAAGCTCCTTCAGAATTAGAAGAAAAAAAACTTATGCTAGGCGACCAGCCAAATGGAAGAGAAAAGTTCACTCCTTGAAGTATAATGCAAATGAAGTTTTTTGGCCTCCATAAATAAGAGAGAAAATTTCAAGCCTTCGCCTTGTCTTCACATCACAAACAAAATGGAATTTGATTTGTTGCATGCTCTTTTCATGAAGTTTTCAGTGCAAAACACTAATAGTGTATGCTTCTCTTCATAAAGCTTGCATTTCATTGCCAGCAGGATTCCTATGGGCTTGACAGTGGTTCAACTATATATGGATTCGCTTTTGTTGATTGTGCTGCTTCAAAATTTTGGGTTGGTTCGGTATGTGATGATGCTTCTTGTGCAGCTTTAGGCGCTCTGTTGATGCAAGTATGGTCTTCTATCTCATTTTTCTGTGGCTAATAGTTGCATATGTAGTCTCTCTAGTTTCTACAGTTAAAACTTAACTTGTTATGATCTGATATTAGGTATCTCCTAAAGAAGTCATATATGACGGCAAAGGTGAGTTTCTTGCTTCTTTGTTCTGGACATAGTTTTAATCATAAGATTGAATTAATTTGAGATATGTCCAATTATTTCAGGTCTGTCCAAAGAGCCTCAGAAAGCACTCCGAAAGCATTCATTAACTGGTATTTTTTTTTATATATTCATCAACAGCACTTTCTTATTATTTTAACAGAAGTTTATTTGTGTGTGGCTAGGGGATAGTTTTTTTATATGGTGTTATTTTGCATTTAGAAGATTCTTCTACTACCATATGATGGGTTTTCTTGATGAGTTCGGGGCCTTGGATCTATGATCACATGTGTGATATTTCTGATCTAGTTGCCTTTGCCGATGAATTTCAGGCCCATTAATGATTAGCCTGGCTAATTGGCTAGAAAAATACCCTTGAGGAAATTTGGGTTTTTTGTTAGATTTTTTTTCTTCTGATCAGCAACTAACCTAATTCCTAATCTGCCCCTATCCCCACCCTCTCCCAGGAGAGGACTCACTAGGTTTCGAACACTGTACCTCTTACTAGGAAGTGCTTACTTGGGTGTTATTTTTGTTAGTAAAATTGAGCAGAAGCACCCAAGAATGATAGGGCATATGGAGCACAAGAGGGCTTTATTATAAGCACTAAGAAAGACAATTGTCGGTTTCTTCATTATGCTAGTTGATTAGTTAATGTGGCTTGGTAGGTGCCTTTCTGTGGTTGCTTTGCTTGTGTGAGAGGCTACTCATTACTCTTCCATGACTGGCTTTTATGAATTACCGCAATAGGTGAAAAGGAAAAAAATTAACTTTACAGCTACTCAAGTTTGTTAATATGGTTGGAGGTTCTGCATAGAACCATATTCCTTCGACTTGATTACAAGGATGATGATGACTAACTTTTACCATTTAACAGGGTGTATACACTTTTTCCTGAACAATTGGCTGGACTGCCTTTTATGAATTACTGCAAAAAAAAAAGGAAAAGGAAAAAAAATAACTCCACAGCTACTCAAGCTTTATGCTTGAAAATTCTCCATAAAACATATCGCTTTATCTTGATTATAGAGATTAAGGCGACTAACCTTTAACATTCAATAGTTTGTATACCCTTTAGCTGAACAACTGGCTTTGCTAATTTGGGGACGAGTTATGGACTTGCACTTCAGTTTATCACATTCTTTCATTTTAAGTTTCTTGAAGCTTTGGATGATAAATGAATAATTGATGATAAAACTTTTGGTATACTATTCCAGGTCCTGGGGCACCACAGTTGACTCCTATACATGGAGTAACTGATTTTGAAGATGCTCCTAGAGTTCGTAATTTGATTCAGTCAAAGAGATTATTTATCGGGTCTTCTAATTCATGGAATGATGCGTTTGATGGCATAATGCACCAAAATGTTGCCCTGTGTGCTCTTGGTGGACTTATTGGTCATCTATCCAGAATGATGGTAACCTTGCCTGCAGTTTTGTCTACCAATTTTCTTTTCCAGGCTTATTTATGTATTATTGTTCTCAGCTATTAGGAGTGGCTAGTATTGATGTATTCTGGTTTCTTTGCAGTCGGATGATATTCTACGAAACGGAGATATTTTTCCTTACCAAATTTATAAGGGTTGCCTCAGAATGGATGGACAGACATTGGTTAATCTTGAGATTTTCAGTAATAATGTCGATGGTGGTCTAGCAGGCATGTATTTTCGTCCTTTTAGCACAAGCATTTTTTTTCTGTTTGAGTACTTGGAATTTTTGCTGTGGTTCTTATATATTATGAGTAAAAATTATTGCCACTTGTTACAGGTACATTCTACAAGTATCTTGATAATTGTGTGTCATCATCTGGTAAGCGGCTTCTTAGGAGCTGGATATGTCATCCACTGAAAGATGTTGGCGACATCAACAATAGGCTTAATGTGGTTGAGGATCTTATGGCACATTCAGAAATCATGTTAGTTATTGCTCAATGTCTGTGCAAACTTCCAGATTTAGAGCGGTTGCTTGGACGGGTTAAGGCTAGTTTTAAGTCTTCAGACTTTCTTTTGATGCCGTTGGTCGGCAAAAAAGTACTGAAACAACGAGTAAGTTGCTGCCTGCATTTATCCTGGTTACACACTTTTTACTTACCTTATTCCGGTGTTATGTGTGTGTGCATGTAGTATGTATGGTCTGCAAATGATATCTCTATGAATTTATGTTTGAACGTGGAAAGGACGTATGAAATTATTTGTTCTCTGTGGTTTGTTGGATTGCTTACCTTTATTCAAAAGGCCACCCTTCCCCCTGCACCACATAACTCATGAACTAGACATTATTACTGCTCCAAGATGACAGTTCTGCTTTGGATTGCTTTTTTTCATTCACTTAAAATTGCTCTTGATCTTCTTTTTATTTAGTTTGCTTCTTTCCTCTGACCAAATGACTTAACATTTCTAGTTTGAATAATTAAATGAATCCTATTTCTGTCCAGCCAGGGATGGTAAAATACAAATTTAATTTCATGGTTGATTAATAAAGATTTGTTTGAGACCCTACTTATGCAAGTTTATAATACATAATGTTGTATGTGCAGGTGAAAATATTTGGCTCTCTTGTAAAAGGCCTGCGGATTGGAATTGATTTGTTAATGCTATTACAGACTGAAGAGCATATAATCTCACTATTAGCAAAGATTTTTAAATTGCCAGTGCTAAGTGGTAATGATGGGCTCGATAAATTCCTTGCCCAGTTTGAAGCAGCTATAGATAGTGACTTTCCTAATTACCAGGTTTGCTACTCTTTGAT
>JAYMTN010001870.1:0-11972 GCA_036897425.1 Erodium trifolium
GAGGAGGCGTGGGATGCTCAGAAGAAGGGATCTGAGGCGTGGATGACGACTGATGTTGAGGAGAAGTAGGCGGTAACCATCGGGATTGCAGAGGGGGGCCGAAACCGAGGCCGAAAACACGGTATTAGGGGCGGAGGGAAGCCAACATTGCGGTTGCTAACGACTGCACAAATGAAGCCCTTAAAAATATGACTAGCGATTGCGCAGAGCAATCCCTAACAAAAAGTTTTGCCTGAAATAATTTTAGAATAGGTAGCCTTGTATGATTGATACTCAAGTATTAGTCTTAAATTAATGAACTGATTCAGTTGTCTTGTTGCTTATTTTTTTATTTTTGAAACAGCTGTCTTGTTGCTTATTATTTTACTTTTGAAACAGTTGTCTCGCTGTTTATTATAGTTTGTAATTATACTCCAAATTGACATAAATGATGTTAATTAATCCTTGCACATGCAATTTTTCTGCTGTACTTGTACTTCAATATTATGAAACCAGTGGATTATCAGCAAACGAAAATACACGAATGTTATGTTTGAAGGAACAACGAATAACTAACTGTAAACTCAGTCTTGGTAATCTCACGTTCTTACTCGTATGTCTCCTTCTTTAGAGTAAGCTATAGCCTTAACTTTGTGTCTACTTTGCCGCCTGCCTCCTTGACTAACGAGTTGCCGTCACCGACTTTCGATACGTCTCCTACGCCACCAATTGGGAAGCAATTCCCCACTCCCCTTATCATGCCCCCGAAGCCTCCAGCTAGTTTTGTACGTCCGATTCGGGTGAGGAAAAAGCGAGTATCGAAAGCCTCCTCGTCAACCTCTCCGACCACGCAACCGCCATCACTAATCTTGCTTCTCCCTTTGAGTCCTCCATTGATGATCGATCAGGTGCTTGTGATTTTTTCTCTTAGAGTCGCACCACCAGTCACGACTCTAACGAAGGTGAAACGAGGCCGACCTCTGAAACCTCTCGACCAATCTCTGCCACATGTACCAATGGAGACCTCTCTAACCCCTGATTGTCTTGTTTCAGGGGTTGGTGTGACCGCTATGGTTCCGGCTCCACCTATTCCTCCGTCTTAGATGGGGGATCTCCAAGACACTTTCTCTGCATGCTGTCTCTCCGAGGAGGAAGAGATGGAGATCGTGGTGCCCTACACTCCGGAGGATCCTCAAGTATGGAATGGTGGGACGTCTGGGTTCCCCCCAACCCGTGTCGGAAGGAGTCCATGCTATCGATCATCACACGTGCATGGGGTTGTTCGGCCGCAGGTTTGGTGGTCAAAGACCTGGAACCAGGGAACCACGGACTTTTGCGTTCTACTTCGCGTCCCAAGAGGCTAGGGCTTGGGTTCGGAGTAATGAACTGTGGTGCTTCCACGGTCACCCATTGTTTCTTAGTGAGATAGTCGACCCTATGGCTCGGGACCTCCTGATCAGGTTGGACCGCATCTAATTGTGGGTGCATGCTCAGGGAATTCCACCTCGGGTCCGGACCAAGGCTACCAGAGAAGTGATAAGGGCTACGCTGGGAGAGTATGTGGATGCCCCTTGTGGCCAATGAGGTCTTTGTTGAGGAGGAACAGTGCGAGTTCGCTTTTGGATGGACCTTCACCACCCTCTTCGGTGAAACATGATCATGCGGTTTCGGCAGTTCTCGGACCCGGTAAGGGTCACCCTGACCTATGAACGCCTTCCAGCCTTTTGTTTCAAATGTGGTAGAATCAGACATATGGTCCGAGATTGCGATTGGAAGGTGCCAAGGATACCCCGGTTCAATGATTCAATCCTAGAGTTCAAGTCCGCCAAGCTGGAGAAGACATACGCCACTGATTGGGGTATGGACAATACACCGCCACCGCCGAGGTTCGCACCACTGACCTCAGACACGATACCTACGGTCGGATTGTCTCAGGGAAATGCCCTCCTTGTAGCCTCGAACACGATATCTAACCCATATCTCGAGACTCAGCATAAGTCTGTCATCAAGCCTTACCCTCGAAAATCTGGATATACTTCAAACTTCAAAGATATACTTAGAAATAAGCCTCCTTGATTCTATCCTATCTTGAGGCTAAGGGTTGATCCAGGGTCAAACCCAGCATGATTTGGAGGAAATGGAAACCTGTATACATGATCTTGCAGAAGTAAGAGAGAAGTGGAAACGTGTATCCAAGATCTTGCTCTTTTATATGTATGAAATATGTCAACAACACAAGGTCAAATATTTTGTGCCATGTTAAATGGAAAAGAATACAATATTTCTTTCTTTCTTTTTTATGAAAGTATAGTCAAATTTCATATATCAATGAAAGATATATAATCATCTCAAAAAAGTGTACCCGACAAACAAGAGAGTACAAGTTTCAGTGTTGTCTATTTCAAAACCGTACTCAAACCCTCTCATATGAAAATGAAAGGTTATTTTTCAATACTTTTTAATTAATTAATCTCTAAAAATCAACAAAAACAAATATGCAGTTCTAACCCATTGTCTTTTTAGAAAGGCTATTATTCAATTAATCACAATAAATCAAAACATATATAAGAGTACAACAAAACGAAGTATAGGGATAAACCCCGATTTTGGGTGTTACAACACCATGTCGGTAAGATTGAAGCAAAAGCAAAAGGGGGATCTGGCTTCTGCCTGCCGGAGGACAAGGGCGGAAAAAGTTCCTTACCCTGTTCCGACGGACGAAGAAATTCCAATGAAGGAGGGCTCTGCCGAGCATCCGCGTCCCTGGCTGGAAAGTCGCGGTTTCGGATACGAAGCTCGGGCGCAGGGGGAGAGGAGCTCTACAATGGCGTGGCAGATCTGACTTGCCCAGGCAGAGAAGAGGCTGGTCCGGGATGGGGATCTCGGTCACGGTGGTTCATGGTAGTCCATAGGAAGAGAGAAGCCGGTGACAAACAAGAGGGGATATGGATTGTCGCCGCATGGTGAAAATGGGGGTGAGGGTCAGAGGAGGAAGAAGAAGCAAACAATCTGGTGAAAAGCCACAAATGTTTTTTCTACTGTCAAAAAAGGCTATCCTCAGATACTAACAACAAAAGAGCCCTACAGAAAAGGCACGAAGAAAAAACGACCTAACAAACTATATGAAAAATCTCTAAAAAAACAGAAAAACCGAACTAATCGAAATCATTCGTGCATAGACAGCTTGTTGTTATACCAACTCATTCACGACCTGCTCTTATGGTACTACTGTTGGGTATTCCTCCATAATTAGGGAAGCCCATAAATTTGTGTTTAGCCCAAAAGTGAAGCCCAAATTCTAGAAGAGCCCATCTTCTAGAATATGTTGGAGAATTCTACATCCTACCACACTTTAAAGAATGTGTTAGAGAACTCTAGATTTTACTACACATTCTAGCATATGTTGGAAATAGATGGAAGGTGCTAGAATGTATTGGAGATATTTAGAAGTGCTCTCTCTAGAACCTCCCATTTAGTAGTATAAATAGATGCATTTGGGAGAGACTTGATCATCCAACATTGAGAGCAAATTGTGAGTTCCTCTTGAAGAGAGAAAGTGAGCCACTTGAGAGAGTGAGAATTTGTGAGTCATCCTTTAGTCGAGTCTAGAGAGAATCCTTTGTAATCTCACATATAGTGAAGAACTTTCGGACTGAGGTCCACCGTGGTTTTTCCCGATTTGGGTTTTCCACGTAAAATCGGTGTGTGTTCTTACTCTACTTTACTTTACTATTTGTTGTGCCCATCTTAAATCTACAAAGAGGGGAAAGAAGAAATTCGCTTCCGTACTTTATCGATCTTCCCCAACAGATTAAGCTGCTAAGATCTCACCATAGTACCCATAAAAACGACCTCTTTTCAGTTTTTCTCTCTGTATATTACTTGTGTTTGTTTTTTTCTGAATAAATGTTTGTGGTTGATTTAATATGGTTTTTGTAAAAAAAATTACAGATTAGGCCACACTCTATCTCAATTCTTAGATTTTATTCATGGACTTCACTTTGATTCGTTTTAATCCAATATTCTTGGACTAAATTGGACTGTATCGAGTAAATCAGAGCAACTTAGGAACTTTTGGATAAGATGATGTGTGGTCAATTTTAAGAACATTTTCCTCAGTTGTTTGGATGGAAAAAACAGGGTGTGTATTAGCTTGAATGAAACACAATCCTCCTCATCCTTCCTGCAGTACTGTCTTGATGTCGATATGAGTCCTAATCATTATAATAAGTGTTCAAACCTAGCTCAGTTCATGTCTTCAGTGTGCATTATGCATCTTCTCAGCATGTAGACATAATATTTTCTGAATGTTCGTAAGCTGAGGTATCAAAATCAAGATAAAATATCTATCTGGTTTACGATTGTATTATTGCATAAGCAATTTTTTTTTGGTTCTTACCTCCAATTTTGCTATATACTTCTCAGTTCTTATTGTAATGTATTCTTGCTCCTGCCGTATCCATAGAAGTGAATAGTTTATGTATCAAAATCCATTAAAAGAAGGAAATGTTTAAAATAGAAGTCACTTGACCTCAAGAACCTCTAAAGCTGCTGATATATCGTTAGGTTCATGATTCTCTTCGAGGAAGGCAATATTCGGGCTGTGTTGTGGGACAACATCTTCTACTCTGAAACTATCTTCACCTCGCCCTACCTTTTGGCTACCATACTCCACAGCACCTTTTAGAATAAGGGCCTTGTTTAGGCCAGCCAGTAAATCTTCATAATCTGTATCCCCTGTTTCCCCCAGAAACACTACAACTTTGGAAAGATCAATTCCCCATTTGATTGACAGGTACCTGCATTGTACTCATGGACATGTTATGTTTTTCAAATTTGATTTTGGTGTAGACTAATGTTTGTATGAATTATTGTCATTGAAATTTTATCCTAACCTCAATGCTTGCTTTCTGGTTGCGAATAATGGCACTACGTTTAACCTTGAGGCAGCGTGAGTGTAGACAGGGTTGCACCTAAAGCCTCTCATCCGCAGTCTTTGGCGAAGGTCATCTACCCTTCGAGTCTGCCATTTACATAAGTCAATCCTCAAATGTGGTAAAGATTTATAAATGTAGTGGTTAAATTATTGAATCATCACTAATGTCTCACCTTGGCTCCTGGTTTCACTTTGTAGGAATAACACCTAGAAGTGCATGCGTTGGAATACTCAGTAATGTCGTCTTCAGAGCCATCTTCTGTTCTAGCAAGCCGCTTTGCTGTTGACCTAACATTGTCACCTGGCCATCTGTACTCCACGTGAGCTTCATAGTCTGCATCAGCCACAACATCTCTCCATGGGTAATGCATTTCACTTCCACTGTTACAAATCAATGCGTCAAAATCTTCTATGTTTATTTTGCTGTGGTTCAGTGCATCTGTTGTCTCTTGTAGACTTGAACCGGTTAATAGTACAAGTCCTATCCTTCCCTGCTCTGAGCCTGCAACTTTCATTACACTCTTGATAATTGCTGCATAGGTATCTGTCGAATCTCCATTACTATCATAGCAATCTGCTGCTATGGCAAATAGCATCTGCCGTCTACCAGGATGGTAACTGACACTAGCAGTGCCATTATAGGAAGACATTCGTGTTATGGCCTCTATCAGTTCCTTATGTCTGGTGGCTGCATCGACCTCTCCATTAGATTTGAGGTCCGCATCTACCGAGAATCTTAAAGAAAGGTCTTCTACATCCTTTAGTGAGTCAGTCAGGGGTTCTTCGGGAATTGGCGTAATCTGAAGACGGGTGGTGGGGTGGCGGTTGCGGCAGTGCTCAACATGGGAGAGGTAGTTGCGACAATGTTCTGGCCAAGAAAAGCGATGGATGTTCTTGAGGCCATTTTTCCGACACTCTACCCATAGGTTCTTTTCAGCCACTAGCTTTAAGAGGGCATCTGCTATGGCTTTCTGGTCATGTGGATCCACAAGGAGCCCATTGCTAAGTGCCTGGAAGAACAACATTCTCAATTAGATAAATCAGGTTGTGTAGTCTGAATGAGTTACTTTACTTTAGAAACCATCAAAATAATATTTCTAATTTGGGAATTAGGATAACATAAGCTCTTAAACTTGAGAGTGGTCAGAGTTTTTTCTTTTCTTTGGTGACCTTAGACACAGTAGATTCAGATTTTGAACAAAAATTATGGCAGATATTCAGTAACTGAATCAGCTGTTCAGCCAAGGAAAGTAAGGAATATATCATCTAGTTGTTGGTTCCGAACCTACAGGAGTATAATAGGAAAGTGAATTTGGCTACCTTCACAATGTCCACTGGCCCTCCATTTTTTGTTGCAACAGTTGGTAGACCATAAGCGGTTGCCTGCAAGATATAGATAAAATCTCATGGAACTTCTATCATTACCTTTTAGCTCAACGATGCATTAGAGTTTTGTTAAGTGTGTCAAAACTTGTACATGATTTGATGTGGGAATATGTTGTGAAAGTTACCTCTATGAGAGTGAGACCAAATGGCTCCACAAGTGCTGGGTTGATGAAAACCCCCTTCAAAAAGACAGAAGCCATAGACGTGTTAGTTATAGAAGTGAGTGGTTACAGTTGTTGCCATTTTGTGTTCATAGACTTAGTTGTCAGAAAAAAAACACATACCTTTGTTTTTGCAGCGAGACGATATATGTCAGGAACTTCAGATTGTTTATGATGTTTAGGATAGGCCACTTGACCATACAGATCATACTTGTCAATGAGCTTCAGTACTGTTGTAAGAACAACCGAGCTATTATTAGACATTTCTTCAATGTCGTCTCTGTTTCCAAGGATCAGTGTCTGCAGGAAGAGTGTCAGTTCGACAAAACATTAGGTTTCAACGTCCTCCTTTCACCCAAATTCAGTTCGAAGGATGAAAAAACTAAAGAAATTTCGGTTTACCAAGTTTGCTAGCTCTCGGAGCTTCTGGCACTCCCCAAAAGCCTTGAGCAGTGTGGTGACATTTTTCTTAGGATCAGGACGGGACAGTGCTAGTATCATGGGTTTGTGAGGATTTGTGAAAAATCTCATTACCTGCGTCACGAGACTTGATTTCTTTAGTTTCATGTAGTAGATTTTGAGTAGAAGAATAGTGGAATTGGATCTATGTTTAGGTGCACATCCAGTAAAAGAATATCTAACCTCAGACCATATTGGAGGCAGATTCCTTCTGTTTTCAGATCTATCAGAACCTATCAACGACTTGAGGTCACCATCTCCTTCTAGTGTATCTTGTGTGTTAACATAGCTGAAGTCCATTCCTGGTGGTATAACCTGATACAAAGTCCATTAATGTAAATCTTATTTGTCAAAAGCACCTAGCGAACACAGCACAGGAATTTTTACAAACTTCAGGGAGTAATTTACTATGTGTAAATATTCATAGCATTTGACATTTGTTTATATAATTTGTGGAACAAGTCAGTTTTGGGTTTTAGTTTTATATTCTTTTGCTCTACTTTCCTTTCATCTATGAAACATGAGTGAATGAAGAGTTGTTTATTTGTTACGGTTCTGGTCACTTTTTGTGCTTGGAAGAAAAAAAGTATGAGATTGTCTTACCAGCATCCTAGGCATGTAGCGGCCGAGGCAACTCACTCCACGGCGCTTCCTGACCCTAAGCTTTCGCTCCAATTTGATATCAAACCCATCGTACAAACCCCATTGCTCTTCAATCTCTTGCCTTGTACTGGTCACCACCATTTCAGCTGCATCCAACCCTGTCTCCTCAGCCTCAATCCTTCTCATTATCTTGTAGGTTGTATTTATGTCCTCCTTGGAATGCCTCCCTTGTTTAAGCAGTTGTTCGAACTTGTTTCGTCCCAATGAGTGCCCTGTTAACACCATTGGCACGTTCAAGGCCCCGGACAAGTGTGCTGCAACCTCCCCAGCATCAGCATAGTGTCCGTGAATCACGTAAGGCCATGTTGGTCTCCCCCCATTTACTTGCTCCCCCAACACCCTTGCCATGTTGACGACGTGGTTCAGGGCCCCATCAACAAATTCACCAACGTGAGGCCAAAGCGACTCCTTTGCTATGTACCTGCGTTGAGCAAGTGCAATATGGATTTTCTAGTTAGTTATTATTTTCAATACTCATTTCTCAACTAACATTGTGATTACTGGTTGATCAGATCGAGATAGAGAAATAATCATGAACGGGAAGGTGTCAAGTACTTACTGGTCCCGAGGGCCACATGGAAGACGGATTATATAGGCTCCACAACTACCACCGCCATCAGGTGGGCACGACAACATCTCAATGGGCTCACCATAGCTAAAGTCTACCTCCGGGGAGCTGATTTGTCTGGTCAGGAGATCCACTCTGTATACTCCTTTCAGGTTGGATAGAGCTCTGGCCAGCTCAATCACGTATTTCACCTGAGACAGCATCTTTATGGTGAGTGACATATTTCAACATTTCAATTGATATAATGTGACACTCTTTAACATAGAATATTCAGGATTGTTAGAGATGTGGAATTACCTGACCACCAGTATCAGAATCTCTCCCAAGCTCCATATTTTCTCCCCGAACCAGACCGTGCAAACTGCAAACAGGTGAGAACAAATTAAGCAACATGCTATGCAAATCATACGTGATGTAATGGGCAAGAAGCTGAAATAGAGGGTTGTGTTTGTAGGTACCTGATGAGGACAATGTAAAGGCGTCTAGGCACATCCTGATCATCGGACCAAATTCGCATGTCAGAGTTGATCCTGGAAATGGTACTGATTTCACTGCTGCTGACTTTACTGTCCTTAGTGTCACCTTCAGTGCCCTTCTGGTCCCTCTCGCCTTCAGAGAGCTCAGACAGGTCATCTTCAGCATCATTGCGACCTTTCTCCCTTTCAAGACGCCTTTTTGCAATACGCTGGGCATCATCCCATGCAATCTGTAAGACCAGTGTTTGTTTGTCAGAAGGAATGCACAACAAGTAAGTTTTCTATCGACCCTATAATTACACATGCATGTTTCTAAGAAGTATTCATTGATTCTTCAAATTACAGTCACAACCATTCAATTTATTTTTATTATTACCAAAATGTATATTACTTACGATCATAACTTTTAATTCAGTTACTCTCTAGGTAAAAGCATCCTAAAAATTATATTTTCATATGCAAAATGTATTTAATTTAATATTAAAAGAAATTAATTTGTATAAGAGAGACTGAGTGAGGGTACCTTTTTCTTCTTACGAGCAAGATGCCAAATGCGCCAGCACATGTTCTCAAGCCTGTTACTCCGTTCTCGAGTATTCCTTGTTGCTATCACCTGCCATTCCATTCCACAGTTCCTTTAGTTAGTACTTAGTTGATAATCACCCTTTCATTTCCTCTACTCTATTGGTCAAAACAATGAATATGTTTCAACCTCAATTCAGTTCTGTGACATTGGTGTCAGTATAGACAATATATGCACCAAACTGAATAGAATACTTAGACAGTAAATACTTATGTAGTATCACTTTCTATTAATAGTATTTTTTTTAACTTCAAATAAAATGGTGGGAAAGGTTGGAGAAAGAATGATAATCAATATGTAAATATCAATATTTTTGGTTTGTCTGAGTTATTTAACAAATATAAGTTCATGATAAATGTATATGTACTCTGTCTAAAATGAAAATGGATTAGCTGTGAGTAATAACATATACATATATATACCTTGATCCAAGTCCTGTGGAGATCAGATTCATCAAAGCTATTAATAACTTCTTCGACAAAGTACGTAGTCGGACTAAATGACTTGAGTTCCTTCTCCTTCTTAGTCTCCTTCTCAGTCTCGTTGCTCTCTTCTTGTTTCAACGGGTCTAACTCATCAAGCTTCGAAAGCTTCAACTTCCCATAATCGTCCTTCTTTGCCAAGCTGCTTCCAGCGTCCAATATAGCCTCCAAGTACCCATTTATCCATTCATTCCGAGCCATCTTTCCACTCTCTCTTCTAAAATAGCATCAAGAAACGGTCTCTTGAATTGTGCTAAGAAAAAAAAAGGAGAGAAATTTCAAGTGTACATGTTTGCTGAATTTATTTTCTAGAGAACCAGAGGATTAGAGGTTTTTTTTTTTCTGGTACTCAATGCTCTGAAGCCGAGTTGGCCATGAACCAAGGAATGACCTTTTTAAAGGGTTCTCAAATTTCAATTTTTACTTGAAATAAAATAGAATAATGTGTATATATACATAAGTTTATTGGGTGGCTGGTTTTGGTTCTCTTTAGAAATATAGATATATTATCATAACATCCTTATTCTTCTCCCCATTTTATTCCCCACAAGATACCCCAATCAAACCTTTTTCTTTTCTATTTTTATCTCTATGGATCAAGAATATATGATTTTCTTTTCAATCACACGTTATTATGCTCTCCCGTCCATTCAACTGGTATTTTGTTTAAATGCATGAAAATTGGAATTTTCACAATTGTTATTACTATAGTTGATGAATGAGATTAAGAACAATCCGTCCTTTGACTAAACCCCGCTATGGTTAAGGAACGAGATTGAGAATAATTAGTAGAAATTTTGCCCTAAATAAATTGCCTTTAATTACATATTTTCTTATAATAGTTTTTTTATCGATAAGAAAATGATAAATCTAACATAATTTAAACTAAACTAATCAAAAACTGACTTCTCACTTAACTCTCATCGCAGATGGCATCCCACTAGATTCATTCTGGCAGTAGTTATTGATGCTCTTTTGTGAATGGGGGATGACTGGATGAGAGAACTAAACTTGCTTCAGATTACAGAGTTTGGGGTTCGGCAATGTGATCTATATCATGCTCCGGTGAATTAAAAGGATGCTGAGTATTTATTTGAGGAAAAATGCCATCTTTTCGAGAGAAAATATATGCAATTTTCACATAATTATATTTTAATTTAATTAAATTTTCAATCCGTCAAACTTTGACAAGTATTTGATTTATTTTTGTGTAAAATGCTAAAACTATCATCCATTAATTATCATAAAAATTAAATAATGACATTTTATTTTAAGGAAAATGTCATTTATCTACACCTAAGTATATGTGATTTTCACATAGCTATAGTTGTTTTATTTTAATTTGCAATATGTCAAACTCTCTTAGTCTTAGATTTACTTTTCCGGAAGGTGATAAAATTATCATCCATTAGTAATCACAAAATCTTAAAATAATGGCATTAATTTTCTTTTCTTTTTTCTCAACAGTCAACCCTCCCTCACCCTGTGAAACTCACTCTCTAGTCTCTACAATAGAGACGTTTGTCAGGCACCAAGGCACTAGGCTCTTCTCAGTTACAAATCAGTAAAGGTGGGGGATGTCTGAGCAGGTGTTTTGAGGACACCGATCTCATTTCATATAATGAGGTGTTTTAAATCGGTAGTGTGTGGTCACGGGAATCGGGAAGGCTACATCAGAAGGCAAATTGAAAAAAATTCGAGTGGACAACACAAAAGCATCAGGGTGTAGAAGAAAACTCCATTGGATATTTCTAGGAATATCCAACTTGGTTATCACATTTCGTGGCCATTGCATTCCGCATCTTCCGCTTGGTCGATTTAAATTTAGGATCGACCAAGCGACGACATGCATTGTCAAGTGGTCGGATAGAAGCCGCCTAACGAATCATCACGACATGTGTCCTACGGAATTAAAAGAAAATTGGAGATCGAAATTTGAACAAATATATTAAAATAAGAATATAAAGAACAATATTTCAAAGGGAAAACGCTGGTTCCAAACCATTTTGAACGTTTCGTTATCACATCCTAATTCAGACCAACGTTTGGTTACAATTCCAGACCTGATAGGTTGGGATTTTTACAGAAAGTATAAAAGTCCGTCCAACTTAACGATTTCGTTAACTCGTCAAGCATGTGAGGGTCACGTGTAGGGTCAAAAAAAACTTAAATGACAATCTTGCCCTGACTTTCCCATCCACTTCGCGCACGATCCCTTCTCCTCTGGAGGCTCCATAAAATGCATATTTGGTGGGGGAGAAAATCCAGCAAGAGCAAAG
>JAYMTN010001871.1:0-11972 GCA_036897425.1 Erodium trifolium
CACGATGCGCATATAGAGAGGATCAGATCCCCTCAGTTTACATCTAAGACAATCATGTTTGTATGTCTGCTTTAATTCCCTAAAAACTCTGAGTCGCCTATGATTTTATAGGTTTGGTTGAGACACAATTTGGACGTGAAGGTGTCATTTGAGGAAAAACATTCTGGTCAGCAACTCTAAAACTCTCTAGACAGTTTGTAGGATAATGGATTTTTTTTTTTAAATGTTGCATAGTGTAATTGATTGGGTTCCGTTGAAACCAATCGATATTATACTCATCGATGATTCAACAATAACTTTCTAGAGGGATCGTTGGGTTGTGGAATTGATGGTCATAAACGGCTATCCATAGACACCACACCTACAAAATCGATAAAGAAGACCTGAGAATCGTATACATAAATGTTAGAATATTAATATAATTGGGCCTTCAACTATTAGCTTAAGCTGATAGTTGAAGGCCCAATTATATTAATATTCTAACACATAAATAACGATTCAGCAATTCTTGTTTTATTTACGCTAAACATCCCATAAAATTTAGAACTTTAATGAAGCAACAAAAGAAACGTATACATAAATCTGAATTCAAAACCTAGAGAGCTCTGGAGAATCACAATTCACAAGTGACCAATACAAGTAATACATACAGAAAACCCTAGCCTTGGGCCGCAAGCTAAGTTAAACCCAATTTCCGGGCGATCTCAGAAGAGACCCAATAGCCGTTGTCAAGCCGATCAAGATGAACCCTCAAGTTGCAGAGGTTGCAACGAATCTCAACCCCAGAAACATCAAAACACACGTAGTAATCGCTCGGCCCATTCCTCCTCGTTACAGTCCCAGACCGCCAAACGCCGCCGTCAAGGGCATCTACACGGTCGTTCGTCGCGAATCTGGTCGCCGGGACACACGGAGGCGAGCGGCGGACATCAGCGGCAGGCACGACGTCGGTCATCGAATTGGCGTACCGCACTAGGTAAGATGGCGGTGATGAGTAATCAAGATTGCCCAGAACGGTTGCGGAGCGGTAGGAGCCGAGGTGCCTTTTCTCTACTTCGACTCTGTCGCCAACCACAAAACCCATTGATTCTTTTTGGAAACAGAGTGAGAAAACAGAGGACTTGAGAAGGAAACAGAGTGAGATACGCGAGTGAGAGTAACTGTGCTCGTCTGGGTATTTATTTATAAAGATCGGAGCTTTCTATGGATTAGGAAACTTGGGGTGCAAGAATTTATTAGCCCGTTGGGTTTTGCTTCGCGGGTTAGGATATTCAGAAATTGAACTCGAAGAATAGGAAAGTACATTCTCATGCGCGTTAATCTATTTCCTAAATTATTTATGACGAAATTACCCCTGCGCAATTAATCTTTTTTGCGTTCGAGAATTTTACATATGGCAAGATAAAGTAGCGTAGGAATATTTGTTGGGTTCTTTTTTTCTTTTGTAATTCATGATTTAATTACAAAAATCTTTTCTCTGGATGTCAGTCTTAAACAAATGATTTAATACAATTAAAATTTATAGCTTTTATTTTCTTAGTATCTGCTTAGATCATTAAAGTTATCACAATAAATATGTTTTTTGTTACGGCTGTTAGTGACGTTAGTTTTTTAAGTGGGTTAAATTTGTTCTTGCGGAAAGTATTCATCGACAAAATATATGGACTTGAAGCAGTTTCATATTTGTTATATGTCAATTTGAACTCCTACTTTTTCGGTTGGTTTCACATTTGGATTAGTGTGTTGTAGTCTAGTGAGTATTTGGTGTTATTAGATTGTTATTTAATCCTGAAGTTTTAACTTTGACAAGCTTCTTAACGTGGATTGTTCCATATCTGTGTTCTGATGCTTGATTCTTTTATAGTTGAAGAGTGAAATAAACATGTGGCCTATTAGCTCAGCTGGTTAGAGCGTCGTGCTAATAACGCGAAGGTCGCAGGTTCGAGACCTGCATGGGCCATTTACTTATTAATTTGGCAGACTTTTTTAATTCCATTATTGATGGTACAATTATCCCTCTGTCTATTTCTGTTTGACCGATCAAAACTATTTGAACTTGTTTACGAACTTCGATTAAACTAACTCGTTCAGATTATAAAAAAAGAAACATACAACTGATGAACATTAATATATTTCACTTTTTATTTTTGATCTGCGAAGTTTTATAATCCTTCCCGTACCCCAAATCGGGAAAAGGTAGAAGCCTGACTCGGCCAAACAACTACTCAACAACAACAAACTACAGAAAAAGGAAAAACCAAACAGTAAAGTACATAGTATGAAGATATGGTTCCCTCTATTTTCTATCAAAAGAATAGCTCAACTAGAACTAACTCGCGAAGGTCTCATGTGAAAAACATACAAATTTCTGTCGAGCATGTAGTTAAAAGTTACACAAACATATTGTAACATCCTGAATGTGTATAACTGTGCTCGACACTTCCAGTTCATCTATAGACAATACATCCCTAACATGCTCATATGGTGTTACAAGCTCCCGAGAATACAAAATTTACCAACCATAGTGTTCCATCTAGGGGAAAGAATTTGGTGCTACATCAGCAATAAAAGGTTAATGCTCGGTATGGTTGATGAACTTTAAGTAGAATAGGCACGATCATCCCCTCTATTCGACCAATACTAGATGTTATGTTCGTTACATGACTGGCCCGTGCTTAAAAAGCAATCATTATCATCTATCAAATGTCCCTGTCAGTGACTTCTTCCCCAAATCTGTCAATTTCAGATGTTCATGGCTCAGTGAAATTATTCTTAGACATTGTTGTTCCTATATTCATATTATTGTAAGGAACAAACCTCATCTCTCATGAAGCATGCTCAATTCCAAGCTGCTTAAGAGAATCTGGGCCCACAAGGAATACACGTCTTGGTGTTTGGTATCGAAAAACCACTACTCCTTTATATGATGTCCTTGGTATACCGTCCTGTCAAATAACAAACGATGCGTAACACAAAACAGGCAAGTCTTTGAAGAAACTCTGGAAGGTAAAGCTAAGCATGACTCATTGTGTGTGTATGGAAATTCGTCCTACCTTCCATTCATCAAAAATGCCAAACTGGTGTGCAATGCGTTCAAAATCCGGCTGATCTTTGTAGTGAACCCGAACATCACCACGTATATTATTTGCTTTCAAAATAACATCATTTCCGAAGATAGGTGTGGCCTTTTTCACCATGTTTGCAAACTGTTGCACATAGTTATCCTGCAAAATGTAAAAGGAAAAGTGACAAACTGAACAAAATGTAGAGAATACAGATAAATTCAAAGGCAAAACAGATTCTCCGAGTGGGAACATATGAATTACCTCCTTTAGGTAGCTCAGATCCATTGACTTCCAGTCAACCTTTTGTAAAGAAAAGGAACAAGGCAAAATTCAGAATAGTGAACTAAGTACTATGCAGAAAGAGCACCATAAAGGAAATTTTGGTTAATACCTCCACATCATTCAGCTTAATAGGTTCCAGATATTGTTTGAAGAATTGCCCTAAACTAGACCCCTGTGGGGAAAAAAAATAATCAGACTCTCCGGGAACATCAATTATTACATATTCAACAAAAGAGTAGAAAAGACATCTCCAAGTTAATAAATTTTTCGAGTGATCTTAAAATAATAGTTATCTCACTGACTAGGCACCAATAGAAGAAGATTAGGTTGGGTCCTGGATGCATATTTATCAATTAGCAATTGAAGAAAAAGTAACAAAGATATGGAGGAATGTATCAAGAATAAATATATCCAGCACGATAGCACAACAATGTATTGAATCTTGATATAGAGATCATACAATATCTGAATGTGCAGAAAGAAGTACATACATGCTCACCAAAGTTGTACGTTCTGCAGACTTCCGGGCGTATAACTTGACGACCTTTGCGGTTCTCCTTTAACCTCAACCAGTCATCCCAGTAAGTGAAATCTTGTCAAGGATAATTCTCAAAAATAACATATTGAAAAAATTGATGTTTATTGACTTTTTTTCAGAAGAGATAATAAAAATAAAGGTACAAGGATATGCTTTCGGCCACTTTGGGGATAGTTCATCCCATATGTGTCTAGTCAGCATCCATCCAAGCCCAGGGAAAAAATCTGAGCGATATAAGGTATCTGCATCATGCATAAAAAAATAAATCAGAAATATACTTATTGGGTAATATAAGTATTACTTATTCATCAAGCATGAACTCTTCAAGTCCATTTTACAAAGCAATCTACAAGTCAAGGCACGTTTTCATGGAGAAAAGGAGAGGGTACTAGAAGGATGTCCAAATCAATAAGCATAGAATATATGGAAAATGAGAGGCCAGAACTCGCCATACACTTATTGTGGGAGCTAATAGATAGCACCAACAACTTGCAGGAGTTAGAGCAAACAATAGACTGCCACTACCAATATAGCATTGTGTCTCATTCAAAAGCTAACAGTTTAATTATGACTTCCTTGTAAAAGGAAGAAACCATAGTACAAATTACTTTCATAACGGATTGTTGGGAATGATAAACATACATCACAAGGATAGCTTTCATTATAGGATGGCAACTAGTTTAATTTATAATTATAAAGAACTTACAAGGATCATGCACAAACTGCTTTTGTCCATTGTCATTCCATGAAGAAACCGCCAAAATAGACCTGCAAATGTTTCAGCCAAGAAAGCGCCCAAATAAATTTATAATGTGTCATGCTTAGCTAAAATGTTCACAGAAAGAAATATAAATAATTGATAATCCAGGAAACCTACTTATCCTTGTCAAGCAGAGTTGCGGCGGCATCAAAGTAGTTAAAAAAGTCGGGGGCAATTTCCATATCATCTACATTCCAAGAAGGAAATTGTTTATGTCATTTGCATTTAATCAAATTGAAAAGGCGTCAATAGCTAAAAAAATTACAACATAATTTCATGCTTTGCACCTTCAAGTATGATTACCCGACTGAAATTATGCTTGAAGAACAATTCATCCAATGCCCACTTGTAATGGCCTAGGAAAAGCAAGTGTTTTAGTGGCAACTAGTGAAGTTCAGTTCAGTTCAGAGAGACAATCACTGAAGAAACTATCCTTACTTGCAATCTTGTAGTATGCAATAACCTCTCCAGGCCTCTCAGTTTGCACCATTCCAAAATCCAAGTGCTGCAATAAACTTTGGGTCAATGCTCAAGTTTGGATTCGGGACAAGAGCATGGCTGGGCAGGGGGGTAAGCATGTGTACTATAGGATTCTTAAACTGAAGATGTTACTTGCTCATGATCTCAAGCTACTTTCGCTATAGGATTCATATATTCAACCCCAAAGAATTTGACACAGGGTTTGGTTGTTGTTGTCTTATGAGTTATGACATGACTAACAAACCAAACTATATAAAGTTGTGATGATGGAGTCAATATGAACTCAATTCTCATCAGAATAGCCTGTTGTTAGCAACCGCTATAACAGGATCCATGACATCATATCGGACTTCCTTAGTTGACAAGCAACAGATACTAATAGTTTTTGATGATTTACTACCAACATTTGACCTAGGAAGCACAGACACGCTAAAGAAGGGCCGAATCCCACAGACATGCGGATAGGACAAGGATTCACATGGGGCGCTCAAATGATCGGGCAGGTTCTTGAGTCACCAACTACTGCTTAAAAGTATACAAGTTACATAGATTTTCTTAATATCCATTTTGTTCTCAATATGTTTCGTCAAGCCAAAAGCATTGGAGACAAACCAACAACCAAACAAGTGAAACAAACATGCTACATGGGAGGATTTGTTAATAACAAAATTTACCTGCATGTATGTGAGACTGTCATAACTAAGAGCCAACTTTTTGACATCTGAATTTGGTCCATCCTGAGAAAGAGAAGACAATATTTTGCAAATCCATCCCCTCAAAATTTTATGGAAAATATGGTACTATTTGAGTATAATTTCCAACTAAAAATCTTAAAGTATTAGTACCTGAGATATAAAAAGTGGATACTTTGAAGCAACAGAGTTCTGATATCTGGAAAATAAAGGAATTGAGTCACAAACAATGAGCTAAGCTTTCACTCTACTGGGTTTAACTTAAAATCAACAAAATATGAAATCTTAAACTGTATGCATACAACATACTTCAAGACAGACTTGATTGTCCTTTCCAAATAATCAGCACGATTGCATGCCATGATAACAACAGCAGCAACAGGGACCTAATAAATTTAAAATATAGGACAGTTTGGATGGTTAAATTTATAGCTTCCTACAGGTGGGGGCATTTTTTTAAGAGAGGGCCAAAGCATAAAAACCTGAACTTTGTCAATCAGTCTTTGCACACCTTTTCCTGCAAAATATAAACATAGGTAGGTCAAAATTAGAGGGAAACTAGTAGGGGTGGGCATAAATATCCACACCGCTAAAAACCGACCAACCCAATCACTATCGGGACCGGAAAAAACCGGAACCGGTGGATTCCGGTGAGTTTCCGGCGTCATAATCACCAAACCGGCGATAGTGCGGTCGGAGTCCGGTCTACGAAAAGCTGAATCGGTGGTGGACCGAAACCGACCGGCCCAATGACTATATAGTATCAGCCCATTTAATATTTAACATGTAAACCCATTAATATTTTTGTACCCAATCTGAATCTGGTTGCTATTTTTTGTTATTATCTATTTCCCTTGTTATAACTAAGTTTTAATTAAGCCCAATATTGTTTCTGAGCCCATTTATTTTTTCATAAAATTACACAACCCAACCCAACAAAACACTAAGTACAATTAACCCTACTTCACACTCATCTTACGCAGCCACCCACTATACCCAATTCACCTCTTTTTTTTTGTTCTCATCTCACGACAACCACAACAACCACACGGATTGGGAGGACTGAGAACATGATTCCGGTGATAAACTTCAGATATGGGTGATTAAGCGTAGATCTGAGCACCTCTTATCTCTCATACTCGTCGGTACCTTCTCCTCTATCGCCGGTACCTTCTCCTCTCTCGTCGGCGTGCTGATGGTAATACGACACGATTTAGTACTCGATCATGAGGTCGCGAACCAGCTGAGTATTGAGAACTTGTGGGGGAAAAGAAGTGGGGAGAAATCAATTGTGCGGTTGGTTGGTCAAAACCGGTAACCGACCGGCACCTAGTTTGGTCGGATTTTGTGGCCTAATTCCGGTCCCGGTGCCGGTCCCGGTTAGGATTTTCCAGAAACCGCTGTTTCCGGTGCGGTGGTAGGAATTGGCGCAATGGTCGGTTAAACCGACCATGCCCACCCCTAGAAACTAGTATTCAGATATTCAAAAAGAAGGCTGTACTATGGTTGATGATATAACAAGCACAAGAAATAAATTTATATATGATTTTCTCTCTCTTTCCCTTCCATCAAGTGTTTAACCAAGAACTGGATTGAAATTGTTTGAATCTTGACATTTTCATTTCATTTCAAAATCTGAACCTGAAATCATGTTCCAGACAAAAGTCTCATGAAACCATAATAACACTGACCCCAATGAAACGCCCAAGCATAAAGTTACGATTTTTTCTCTATTTTTTACTGGTATGTACATTTGTATGAAATGATATCCAAAATCTGAAGTAAAACGAAGGGGAAAAGTTGTCTTTTATATGACAGTTTAACAGGGTCACTGTTTTGTCTAAGAGAGCACAACTTAGTAGTTTTGCGTCACAAAAAAAAAACATAATTAATGGATGGTAACAAGGAATAAAACATACAAGTAATCAATTAAGAGTCCTAATCAATAGATGGTCATGCAACATATTTATTGAAACATTGTACATTCTAATCGCGGTATTATGAAATTACCATTCATTTACTTATTATATATTAAATTTTTCATATAAATGATATGATATTAATAATGACATCCTCTTTACCAATATGGAGTTGTGGACTGCACAGGCATAAACTAAAACACAACAATGCATCATTGCGTAAAACGTGTGGAAGGTACTATTGTGAAAAGCTAAAAGCATTCGAATATAGTTGAAGATGTTAAGGGGGATACTATATTGGACATTTCGACATGCATACAACCTTTGCTTTAGCTTCCAAACAAAAGGTTTTCAATAATCAATTCAATTCATCAGTAGAACCATATAATTGAAAATAAGTTAATGACAAGAAATTAGAAGCTTAGTATAGCGTAGAAGGGAGCTATGAAATGGATAGAACATACTTTCAAAATCTTGAACAAGAGATTTCAGTTCTCCACACTCTAAAGTTTGACGCTTCTTCTCCTCTGAAATTGAATAGCAGATCAGTTAGAAAAGGCCAAACAACCATTTTATCTCATTTTCTATTTATGAACAAGTTCTAACTGATATCTAGAATTATGTATTATACTTATGTGGATTTCCTGCAATCACATAAGGAAAACGAGAACCAAAGAAGAAACTTGTTAATGGTAGAAGAGAATGTATTATTCTTCATGAAAGATACAAAGAAGAGACACCCTTTATATAGGTAAAAAAGGAACACTCAAGGGACACGGAAATAAACTCAATAAGCCCTCAAGCTTACATTTCTATTCGAATTCCCTCAAGATGAAGCATATAAATTGTATACATCAAGCTTGTTACAAATGCAATTTATGCGAGGCCCCCGTAAAGACTTGGTGAAGACATCAGCCATTAATCACTAGAATTCACGAAATTGGTGGTGATACAATCTAACATAATCTTCTCCTCAACAAAGTGACAATCGATTTCTATATGTTGGTCCTTTCGCGAAACACTGGATTTGACGTAATGTGTAAAGCGGCTTGATTATCACATATTAACTTCTACAAGCTTGAGTTCTTGAAGTAGTTGCTGCAGTAGACCTTGCAACAATATCCTGCTTTTTACTTTCCCAAGACATCAAATTACCCCCATTAGTACAACATAACCAGAGGTAAATTGTCTGTCTGAAGTAGATCTTACCTAATCTGCATCTGAGTACGCAACTATCTCCATGTGACCTTTATCTCCATAAATTAACCCTTGTCACAAGGCTCCTTTAATATACCTCAAAATATGCACCACTGCATCCCAATGACCATCGCATGAGGGTTGGAGAAATTAACTCACAATACTTACGGCAAAGGAAATGCTTGGCCGAGTTATAGTGAGGTAATTAAATTTCCTAACTAGTCTGTGATATCTTCCTGGATCTTTTAAAAGGCTCTCCCTGTTTGGGAAGAAGTTTGGAATTTGGGTCCATGGGAGCATCAGAAAACAACAATCAACCATTTTTGTTTCTTTAATAATGTCTAGAGCATATTTGCGCTGACAGATGACTATTCCATTACCAGACTGGACTTCTTCAATACCCAAAAAGTACTCGAGTAGACCCAAATCTTTTGTCTAGAAGTGGCTAAACAGATGTCCCTTCAACTTCAGAATCCCTTCTCGATCATCTCCAGTGATGACACTGTCATCTTAACACACACAAAAAGAAAAAGAAAATATGTCACCCGCGCCCTGCTACCATATTAATGGTAGAAGAGAATGCATTATTCTTCATTTAAGATACAAAAAAGAGGCACCCTGTATATGGGTAGAAAAGGGGGACTCAAGGGACATGGTAATGAACTCAATGAACCCTTGAGCTTACATGTCTATTCGAATACTACCAAAACTCTTTTAAAAACAGAAGTTTCAGTGAAAAAATTAGGAGTTATGTTCAGTTTCCCAAAACAGCTCGGGTTGTAACAAAATGCTGCAATTGCAAAAATCTTGCAGATTCAAAGGTATAGCCATAAGCAGCTCTATTAGGGAAGAATGTTCTAAACACAAAACAAGAAACAGAGAAGAAAGAGAGATATATTGAAGCAATAATTTGAATGTTCTACAGTTCTTCTACATCTTAAAGTCTTGTGGTGCTTTTTGGGAAGTTCTCAATTAAGATTATCTGGTATCCACAACAATTCAAGTAACAGTAAAAATAACAGCAGATGACCTGAGAATCCAAATATAAAACAATGCCAATCTTTTGAACCTTTCACCAACACATCTCTTCTGTGTATCATAATGGATTGCTCCGGATCCATTCCCTCAACTAAGTATAATCCCAAGTTACAACGATGAAAAACCAATGATTTCGGAATCTAGAATAATGTAGCTTCAAGTAAACATTCAGCTGCTTTACTTTAATATCATTCAAAATTAATTAAATAGACTGCAAAGGTAAGAAAAAAGGTCCACCCTTTATTTATATCAGCCGGGCATAGAAAACATGATTTATGAAGACAGGAAATTAAAACAGCTGACATGCCTAAGCATGTCTTGTGAGAAAGTTTAATTGGTTGCTCATGGAGAAAATGCTAAAAAAAGCTTAGCAACAATCATCCATACACAGCTAGGAGTAACTTTGGAAAATTACTTTAAGAAAGAGCAGTAAGTGATATATTAACATTAACCAACATCTATTTGATTAAACCAGACTTGAGTGGCAGATACACCAATATGATATTCAATACAGGTTAAGAAACACCTCCTCATAAAAGTTCATCAAAAAAATCCCCCAGAAGACGTCAATGAAAAAATAAAATATTATAACAAGAAATAATGGTACCCAAAAAATAATATCACACCTTCTAGGGCCACAATTCGTCCTTGTTGCGTGCTTATTTGATCAATCAGTAATCGCATTTGACTAGTACAATGATTCTCTGACTCCACCTGATATAAGTTAACGCGTGTGTAATTTAAATATGGAAACTAAAATGGAACAAAAGTAAAAACAGAAAATAGAAGATGGCATATAGTTATGAACAATCGGAATAACAATATTGAGCTGAAAGTGCAGGGATATATAAAGAGAGTTACAAAGCAAGATAACAATATGGTTTATGTCAAATCTCGTAAGAAATAACAGAAATGACAAACTCTACAAACAAGACTAGAACCTTTGTTGACCAGAATGCACAAGCCAGCGGTTATTGAGTATTGACTGACGGGGTCTAACTAATGAGAATACACCAAAGCACCTTTTTCCCTTCCCCTTCTATGAAATTGACTAGACTGTTATTATGCATTTAATTAGAAGTTTTACCATGCTCATCATACTTTACCTCCTGTCGATAAACAAACTCTATTAAATTTAATCATGGCATTGGTACCTAGATCACTAATGACAGTATTTTGAACTTGCACCTATGCGTTTGAAATATTTATTTCATTTTACATTATATTATAATAAAAATTAGAGAATGGACGAAATGAAGCAAAGACACAGATAACTTAGTATACATACATTTGGAATACACAGGCTCCTTTTCTTACATGAACATTCTAGATCGGGAACATAGAAAATACAAGTTCTAATTGTGCAAATTAAAGTTCTAAACACAAACAATGCACCAACAAAAAGTTAATTTGTGACTTTCAATTCAAACAATCAATTAGAAAACAATATAGCGAATGCAGAGATAAAATGAGAGAGACTGAAACGTACAGCTGCAGCAAGTCGATCCGCGTACTCTGATTGTGTTTGGAAAAGACGCACCTAAAAATAACAACAACAACAAAAAACACTAAATACTGAATCTTACGCATAGATTACGAGCAGAAAAATTAGGGTTTAACGAGTGGAGAATGGAGATTGACCTGGATGTAGACGAATGCTCCTGCAGCCAGGAGGAGGAGAATTCTGAAATCGCAGGAAAATCTCGCCATTGCTGGAAGATCCGTGGACCTAGATTTGAGGAATCAAAAATCCATGAAGCTTCGATCTCGCAGAAATGGATCGGAAAACAAATAGTTTTTGGATTGAGAGAAAGATGCGTAGTATAGAGGTGAGGTCTTTTGATCTGTGTTTCAAAGTAAGCTTCTTGCTCCTCCGACTCCGAGTAGAGTCAAGGTCTTCTTTCTAACGTGCGCCATTAACGTGCGTGCAAAACATCATGGGATAATTGTCAAATACTACCCTTAAGTTTCGTCCACAAACATTATAGTGCACAAAGTTTC
>JAYMTN010001872.1:0-11969 GCA_036897425.1 Erodium trifolium
GAGGCCGAGGGTGAGCTCGGTGTCCTTGAAATTCATGCTGGTGACGTCAGATTCCGGCGATTCCTGGGTGGTGTCGAGCGACATGGTGAGCGGCGGTCTGCGGCGGCGGTGCGGTGGCGCATCAAAAACGGGACCGTGCAATTTTTTAAGGTGCTGTTTGGTTTAGCTCCGGTTTTCGAAAATGGCGTGTCTGTGAGGGAGTGGGTGTGTGAGTTGGGGGGGTTTATATGGGGTATGCGTAAGGGGTACGGGGAAACGTGACAGCCGCCAATAAGGGGAGGCCACGTGGGTAGTGCACGTAGTGGGTTACACTGTGACGGGCGCAGGTATTGGAGTTTGGGCCACTTGTCGGTTCATTTCACTCATCCGAATACATCCCTTTGTTTGTGAGTTATGGGCTAATCCATAATTTACGAATTAAAATGTATTAAGTTAGCAACTTTCATGGTTTTTAGTTTTTGGTTAAATTAATCAATTTGAATCCAAATTTTCTCGATTAATTTTCAATGCCTATTAACTTGTTTTTCTCCGAAGTTATCAGATGGGAAATAGATCGGAATAAGTTGATAAGGGTGTTAAAAAATATTCGATAGTTCGTTTATTTGTTTGGTTCATTATTAATCCGTTATTCATTCGCATATGAGTGGAGGGATAATGGATAGGATTTAATTGATATGCAGTATTGTGAACGAATTGTGGATCATGGTAGATGAATTTGTAAATGATCCACCCATACAGTACAAGCTCAATTTAATAGATAAAGTTCAAGCAATCATACCACAAAGTTCATCATCAATCGATCGTGTAAAATCAGGTGTAATACTTTTGTAATGTAATAATGTGTCTAAAATTGTTTGAATCAAGGAACGGTGTTCGTTTTTTTTAATAATTTTCATTTTAGCATTGAACATACAATTTGCAAGTCACACGGATTATACCTGATCCACTCACATATTTTACGGATGAAATCCGCTAAATGTTCATTTGACGTGGACGGGTCGTGTATCACAAAAATCAGAATCCGCAATCACGTGGACGGATGAAAATCCCCACCCCATGGGCGGCTATATGTCCATGAACACTCCTAGTGACCAACGTTGGTATTGGTGGTGTTGGATTCCTGGAAGAGAGGATCTGAATGAATCCGATTCCAGACTAAGTTATTGGTTTATACTCTATAATCGGTAAAAACGGATCTGATTGTCAACTACACATTTGACGCGTTATGAGGCGTTTATATGTAGAGATGAGTTCTTCGTCAACAGTCATAGTTGCTTCCGAACTCAATACCTGAGTCTCTATGACCTTAACACTACATCACACCTCCTTCTTCCTCCTAGTTGTATCTTTTCCTTATCGTCAGTGTTTGACTTCTGTTTGTGACAATAAATTTTCAACCTCTGTCCACCCGTCCTTAACTTCATCCACGACGTCCTCCTCAACGCCACATTTTCGAAGTTCCAATTCTCTATTGGTTTTCTCTATTAAAATCGACGACTGACCGAAGACTTACCAGCAAATAAACAATACTTCTTAAAGATTCTAGTGTTAGGGTCTACCTTAAAATATGATAATCAAATTTTATCTGGTGATTAAATTCTCATTCGTATCGATTAATAACTCGTAGATATAATTTACATCTTTAATCATACTTTTAAATTACACAATATTCGATTTAACGGACCAAATATAATAAACTTTCATGTTTCACCACACAACCTTGGATGCTTAATTGGCACCTCAAAAATAATTCCATCTAATACACAACATGATTATTATTTAAATAACATTATCTAAAAAAACGGAACAAATAGAGGTTATGGTTGAGCTGGCACGATCAGTCCATGTCTTTGCCGCAAAAATTAAAGTGGCATTTATAAAAAAAACATCCCCCGCCGTTGACCCGAGACCAGAACGGAGGGCATAATCGTCAAATCGCACAAGCGAGGGACCCAACTTGTCCGAACGATAGGAGGAAATGAATCTCCTTCGCAGGAGACAAGCACGTGGTCTATGTTGGACTGTCGACGACGTGTCGCTTTTGCATTCATCGTATCACCTACTCTTCTCTCCTCGTCAAAACGACCCCGCGACCCTGCCACGTCAGCTCCTGATGGAGTGAGTTGAAGTGTAGATTACATTACTGACCTGTGATTAAGGATCGAATCATGCGACACCGGATCACGTGCGGAAATGCTGGTCACGTGCGTACAGTGTATGTGATCAACTGTTTAGTGTTGATAGAAGCGTGTGCTTGGGATTAAATGGTTTCACGTTTTTTCTGTTCGTGCATGTATTTGCAATGAATTGCATGGGTTTCTAATTTTTTATTTTGACCACTCGATCGGGTTTTAAAATGAAATGTGACGTATGATTTTACGCTTTGAATTTTTTGTCCAGTGATAGATTAGATAAGGATCATTTGTATGTGGTGTAAATTTGATTGCATTGAAATTGTTTAAGATCTGAATTAGACTAACTCGATCGGTCAAACAAATCATTAACTTTATATTCCTGTCTTGGTTGGAGGCTTCGGGTTATAGGAATGACACGCTTACATGAGTAGTCCTTGAATGATCGATTTTCTATCCGTGGCCGGTTCACACCGAGTAGGGTCCGATTGAGTTGGGTTCTCTGACCCTATTCTAAGCAAGTTATCTCATCACCAAATATATCTGATTACGATTGAAATGAGACTCATCGGCCATCACACATCTACGAATCAAACTTTTTTTTAAGGATTTCATCCAATGGTTTGTGTCGGACATCATCCGCTTACTTGGGACATATCACAAAATTTGGAAGCACAATTTTATTGTAAGATCAATAAAGTCACACCTAGATCCAAATTCGATCTAATTTAAACTCTTAAAGGATATATATTGTATAATCAAAATGAAAGTTCAAATATAAGATAATCTGGCTATTTAAGCTCTTAAAAGATATATATTGCATAACCAAAATGAAAATTCAGATATAAGGTAATAGGCACAATTTAAGCTCTCTTGTTAATGGATTGATGTAATTTCTTTAGCTTAATTTTTGAAGGGTCTTATGAAATGCAATAAATTTTGTTTAGTGGTTCCATAAACAACATGGCCCACATAAAAACATGGATCTCTCTCCTACCAAAATAGTCATTAAAACTTTATAAATGAAAAAGGTGATGATCAATATATATACCTATAAATAAAAATTAATTATAAGACTGAGAGACAAGTTTGATCACCCACAAATTAGAATTCCTTAATCAGCATTCTGTTACTGATTTAAAAATTTTGATTTGCAAACCGACCCACTATTTGCAAACGAAACCCATCGGATAAAGCATCAACAGATGGGTCGGACATACATAATCAACGATAAACCATATACATTGTGTTAGATGGGTCGGATATGCTGATAGGTTTCAAGACTCCTATAATCAACGATAAACCACACAAATTTGTGTTTTTACACCAAAAGAACTGAACACTCCAGCCCATATATGGAGATAAGGTCCGAAAGAAGAAAACAAAAACATAGTACCTAAAAACTGACAATACAAACACACAAACAGTGATTCCAGCTAAATGAGCCATACAATTCACAAGACAATACAATATGGATAATGTAATAAACCCACTTTTTGAGACAAGAACATGGTGTAGAGCCAAATGACACCAACAAGGCCATGGATGAGGTTTTGTACATTACCAAGGACAAGAGGGACACAAACACATGTGAGGAGAAGATAAAACAACAGACCTTAAAATCTACAAAGATTTCCGATTTCTAGAATAAAATTCAAAGAACATCATTGTACACAAAGTCTTGGCAAAATGCGGATCAAATTCAATCAACGACCTGGAAATATATAAAAGTCCTAGACAGCTAATGAAGTAACATGGCCATGTTGTACAATTATAGCTCTTTGAAAGGTAGGCTTAGAAAATAAAACTAAAATGACATATAATTACAATGAGGAGACAAACCAGAAGGGATATACTTGTATCATGAAATAAATAAATGAAATTGGAGTGAGAGATAGAGATTATATGATAAGTCCAAGAGACCGAGCCTGATTTCTACACACCGTTGCTGAACCAGGTTTTTTAGGCACTTTGGTTGGTGTTTTTGGGCCTCCACTGAGTCCTGCCCCTCACGATTTCAGCACCTTCCTCGAGTAGAAGCAGGTGCTGGACCTAGACCCCGCTGAGGAGCCACCCGGAATCGCCGATGCCTGTGGTGTCAGAGTCGGACACGGAGGTGAGGGACTGCAGCACGTTGTTCTTACCGCACTCTCTCCTGTACTCCAAAGTCAAGGATGAAAGCTCGTGACTCTCCAAGATAGACAATGGAGCGCTCTGCAAGTATCGACATTCGGGGTTTTAGTGGCCTAAACATAGCAGATATATATTCTTCATAGACAAGAAGTTCCAACAGAGATTCAAGCAAAATTAGAACATCCTTAAGAGTCTTGACAAAAGATTAGGTTGGAAACATGAGTTTTCCTGTGAATGTGTGTGGAGATAGCATGACAAAAATAGAAGGTAAGACAACAAGCACATTTTAGAAGTTGGAGGCTTTGACAGTTCATCATGCATTCTGTAGCATTGAAAAATAGAAGGGGTAACTTTATTATCACACCCTCGGCGTCCTTTGATTCTCAAAAAACAGACAATAGGTGAGGGGTAATCTACATACTGTTACCTTTCGTTATTCATCAAAGGAGTAATTCGTATGTTCTTGATGAATAACGAAAGGTGACAGTGTGTTGCGGATAAGCCCTCACCTATAGCCGGGTTCCTAAAACTCAAAGGTCATCGAGGGGGTGTAAATAACGTTTTCCCAAATTAAAATATAGCCTACTTGATGAATAGCATTCATAGGATCAAGTTGATCAAATCATGAGTTTCAGTGATGCAAGATTCCATTCAATACTAATAAGAGGTCAGAGGTTATGTAGTTAAAAGAAAAATTGAGATTGTGGGCAGATGCACACACAAGTATGCTGCAAACTAGAAGATGAGACCTTAGAAGCTTAACTTCGATAAAAGTTGAACCAAGACAGTAGCTGAGATATTCGCATTGTGTAAGGCAACAAAAAGTTAGCACTAAAAACAAAAAATTGTCACTTTTTAAGCTTTTAGTTATGGCCTAGACACTAATGAAGTAAACAATTTCCATGATTAAGAGCTAGTTTGCAGCCTTCCCCATTTAGATGATCCTAAAAAGGATGCAGTTCTATCAAGATTAATAACATCATAATCTTCAAAGCCATATCAGAAAAGCAGGAATTAACTGGTCATAATTTTACCTCAAGAATCCAGCCAATGTACTTGACATTGTTAACATGCTGGTTGACATCCAGATCACTCCAACGAGGCTGCAAAATAAAAATTATTAGGGTTTGAAAAAGATGAGGTGTGTGGTAAAAACATTTGACACTATAATATTGACTTACAGATAATCCTTTGCGGACATAATCTGCAGAGTTGTCGTCAAGTTTAGGGAGTTTTCTGCTATCCTCCTCTACAACAGGGGTAGCGTCCACAAAATGAGGCTCAATTTCACCTCGAACTTCTTCAGGCATTTTGGATAATCTCCTTGTCTGTTTATTCATCATTACCCACACACTGCACACCACATGAGCACCAATGCAAACTCATGATTTATTTTACATAATTTTATGGAAATAACATAATTGTTGTGTTACATTGCTCTACAGTCATGCCAAAAGCGTAAAACATGTGAATTAATGACTACCCATTTGTGTGAATTAAGACATACTAATGCAGAATCTATAGTAGCAATGAGAAAGTTCTACTTAAATCTCTGAAACAGAATTTATACCTGGAGGCTCTTGTTAGAGTTTCACCAGTTTTACCATCACGAAGAAGCCAATCGCGCCGCATACCATTTTTTCCAGATGCACTAACCCAAGTATCCACTTGAACAACATCACCCCTGCAAGACATAATTCAGCACATTAATCTTAAATGATTAGTTTATGACCGTCCAAACAAATTTTGTAACCGATGATTCAGGTGAAATTCATATACAAGGTGGTGACCAGAAAGATGTTTGCATGCAGATAATGCAAAGTAAATTTACCATCTCACTAACGCTTGAACCGAGGCAGATCCTCACGCATGAGAAGTAACTATTCGAAAAATTAGGCAAGACACATCATATAGATACATTAAGTGTGTATGGCTTACCAAGTTGGATAACGATCAACTAGAACCTGCATTTTAGTAACCACCCAAATTAGGTTCTTTTTGTACATTTCCGGGGTTGAACCAAATCCATCACCAAGAAGCCCAGCAGTCTTGACATGATTAAGAGCCGTTTCCTACAGACCAAAACAACAATAACCCAGTTAATGAAGAAAACTTATGAATTGAACAAATTCGTTTTTGGATCATTAAAACAACCATATTACCTGCAAATGGTTCATTAATGTTTCTATAGATGCTGTTCGATCAGCACCTATCTCATATGACCTAATTGAGAAGTTCTGTCTGAAAACAAGGCCATCCTGAACAATTCTCCCAATACCAAATGGATCCATATACATGTCCATGTCTGGTCGCTTTGTTTTCCATTCAAGCATCATCCACTGTTTCTCAGCAGCCAAAAATATCGTTGTGATAGCAGCAAGAAGCATGCTCCAATCAGGCAACTGGTTAATGAAAGTCCTGGGAGCGTGAGTTGTTGGTGAGTCATCTTCAGTTCTCATGCCATCAATTGTTGCCACACCAACTTTTGTACCATTAATCTTTGGAGGAGCTTGAGCATTGGTCTTAACCTGCAATTTAGCTGGTTTTGGTTTCACTCCTCCAAAACTTGCAGACCCACACCCGATTATGTTGGACTTTCCTCCCGAGTCCGAGGAAGCAACAGGGAAGAAAGATGAGGCAGCAGTAGCAGCAACCATGGTGAAATTAAACAACGGACAAGTCAGGTAGGGCAGGTTGCCAGCCAAATAGCTCTATCAGTCAACTGGTTTATCCTTAGTGGAAATTAAATACAGATTTCTTCAGCAACTCCAGATTTTCTGCAAGAGCCAAAGATTCAACAAACAATCAGAACTAAATTGATTAAAGCAATATGAAATCCACACAAACCATTACTTTATGAGTTCCAAAAATCAGAGAAGAATAATATAAATTCAGCTTAAATATTTCACAAAATTAATAACACATGAAAGTAAATCTCCCCAAAACAATATGCTATAAATCATACCTACAAGACAACCAAACAGACCCTTAAATTAGTCCTAGTTTTCTCTCAATGTTTTAAGGGAACAAAAACAACCGGAGAAGTTTTAGAAGGCATGCAGGCCAAGTTTCACAGCAAGAACTTACTGGAAAATATTATAACATCAAAAACAAACCCACATACATAAGAAATCAGAATCAAAATCAAAATCCCAGTTTTACCAGAGAAACAAAACATGAATTTATGAACACATTCTAAATTTGCATCAAAACCAAAATTGACAAACAAAACAAACAAACCAACAAATCTACCAAACCAGTATGGGCAGATCTGACAAAAGGAACACAAAATCAAATTTACAGAAATTCAATTCTCCCAAAATTGCCAAACAAACAAAAATCTTCCAAAATTAATTTCCAAATCTCAGATCTCTCAACACTCCCACTCAATACTCTCCCTACGCCATTACCCCACTCATCCACACGCAAGACCCGAACACCACCTCAGAGCACGCAACTTCCACTTTCCCCCTCTTTCCCGACCGTACCTCAACTTTCCCGGCAGCCAAACAGCCACAAACTCGACACATTCGAGATCGGCTCACAAAACACAAACAGTACAAAAACAAAAACAAAACGAAGAACACGAAACCTCCATATTCGTACCTTCAACACACCACCACAAGCGAGCGACAGATGAGAAAGTGTCGAAAACAGCTCAACAAATGCGAGAAACTGATCTCTTCCCTCTTTTTTTCCTGTCCAGAAAATAGCAAGCAGCTCCTTCCGGTCAGAGGGACAGCTTAGTAAATTCAGAACCCCCCTACTTTTCTGGTAATTTCTAGGGTTTGCGATCTCCAAACTGCAATTTTCTCTCTCGATTTTCACTTTCTCGTCCCACTTCCCAAACAGAAAATAGAATGAAATTTAATTACTTTCGATTAAGTATAAAAAGGAACGCGAAACTCAGAGTCCTTGTCGGAGAGAGAGAGAGTGTGTTTTAGGGCCAGCTGTTTCGGTAAGCGAAATGGCTTTCCAATTGTGCTCTTATAGCCTCCACCTGGCCCCTCACAGTCACGTCCCTATACTTTTGTTGAATTGCATTCCGGACCCTATTGTTTTTTAAACTACGCGATTGACCCTAATTCCAAATCTTATCGTTATTGCCAACAAACTTTTCTTGGGTTTTGGTTCCTTTAATTTGATTTTCGAAAGCAATGTGTATCCGATATTGATTACTTTTATCATTCTGAATTATATATATATATAAAATAAAATTATATTTCTCACTTTTAAGAATATGTAAAAAAAATAAAATTACGTTTAAATATAAATTTTTTTTTATCGACAGTGTATCATAATTTGATATTACTCGTTTATATAGAAAAATAGAGAACATCACACTTCTGATTCTCAAACCATTTAGGATTGTTGTATCACCGTAAGGGGACAGGTTGACATTAACACTATTGTGATGACTCGCACCTACGAGGTAAAGAGAGCAAAGGTGATAAGAAGGAGAAGAGAGAGATGGAGCTCGGTTAGGGTTTCGATCGAGATGTGGGAAAGGTCGGACGACGGAGGCGTGAGACGGGCTGGTTGGATCTGTTTGGCCTTGACGTAGTTGGGTCGACAATTTTGTCTACAAGCCCAAGCCTTGCAGTCACCACCGTTGACCATGTCGGTTCACCGATTTTTAAACTGTATCCGACGGTGATAAGTCTGATTCTGGATAATTAGGCGACGGACGATTTGGGTATTTCCGGATATACTTGCACACCCCTGTTATGATCTCAAGGTATTCATTGAATTAAAAAGGAACCCTAATAATGTTACAAGACATGTCGTGCGGGAAAATATTAGATAGAAATTCGTGGAAAAAAACCCCTGATAAATTTAAAAACAGAAAAAATAAATACAAACAATCGGTTATAAAAACTCAAATTTCGATCCAAAAATCAAATTCAAGTAATAAACCAGCTCGATAAACAAGACTTGATCTTGACTTGTCAATGTAGACCAAATTGTGAATAAAAATAAAAAAACTATATTTTTGATGAAGTAGGTCAACTGTATATGGAGTTGCAAGATCGAAATCAAATTGTGAATAAATTGAAGCTTCTATCCTACGTGGCAAATTGACCGACCGGTCAACCTCGCACGCGCTATTTCCAAATTATGCCACCGTGGCAATTGGTGAAGCTTTGGCTTGCTGACCACTAAATTTGAATTTTTAAAATTTTGATTGATTTTATCATTTAAAATAATAGCACATCCAAGTTACAAATGTAAATTAAATGATAAATAAATAAATAAATTATCTTATCCATTTAATTTGAGTTTTGAAGGGGCAGGTGAACTAATTATCTGTATTTGTGTGGGTTTAAATGGAGTTTTGACAAAATGGTATTATGTGTTATTACCAGTCTCCTTCCTCGAAGCTTAGGAACTACAAACCTAAACGTTTCCACATTCAAGGCTTCTAGCACAAGTCCACGTCGTCCAATAGGGGCAATATTGTCATTATGAAACATGGCAGAATATCATCCTTAGAGCAGTAGTCCTTTTAATTTTGTTGAATTTTTTTTTTTTGCAACGAATTATTGTAGAAGTGCAGTACTGTAAAACATAAATCATACAAGATAGGGCGTACAAGTCATGACTTCCAGATATATGTCCGGGCTGACCGTAGCAAGCCCAGCGCTCATGGACCAGTAGAAATAGTCTACTTTTGACCGTAGACACTAATTCAAGACATCCTCTTACTCGCATTTCAAATGAACAACACAGGAAAAAAAATGTCCAGTAACCGAAACGACATAAACATCCCAAACTAAAAACATAAAACTCATAACGCAGGCAGAATAAAGTGCTCTAATTGCGATTTTCCAGAGACCTCCCAGTACCGGCAGTCACGGGTCTGTGGGTATAGGCCCTGATCGGGCCATCCCACCCCGCCGGGTTTTCTCGTAAAACATCGAAACTAAATAATAAAATAATAATACATATTGATATGAACGTTATGCTAAAACAAAATATGTGTCGAAAGCTTATTTCTCATAAAACATCAAATAGTCGGCTAAAACCGTCGTTATGGTCTTCAGTGATTTCCTTCTCTTCAAAATGTACTTTTTTCCCTCCTCGAATTTTTCAAACATCAATCTGTTAGCCCATAAAAATCAACGCCTTTTACGTATGAGATTTTAACAATTTGTGTTTTTGGAAAAACAAAAATTCGTACGACTTGCAATCTCGAAGTTTCGTTTCATGTATAATCAATGAAAAGTAACACGTTTCATCCAAGATAAGTGTCGTGTGGGCGTCAATTTTGGAACCGGTCGGTCTCCCCCTCTACAACGGCTTGACTCCGGTTCATCTCCTCGCATACTCAGCTCCAGCTTCGCCCAAAACCGACCCTTTCACACTTGCTCTAGCAATTATCGAAGTTGTTGTCATTAACAAAGAAATATTTTTTTAGCATAAAGAGGACTTCTTTACTAAGATAGTATAAAAAAGGATTAGCATAGTATCAGACAAGCCCGAAACGTTTACCCTGTAATTATAATGAATGTTGTTTTTTCACAACTGATAAATTCAATAAAAACACATAAAGATATCATACTAACGATAACTTTTGTGACTTGGTACCCAAGATTCACAACAATAACTATTCCAAATATGTCCTTGACCGTTTTGCATATCTCGACTTGAGTCATCCTGTTTTGTCTTAGCTGCACCTTGGTCCTTCGAAGAGGTCATTGGGATGAGGAGTAGAGTACTTCAGTTGATCGAGGAGTTGCGGATGATTAAACATTACAAAAATAATAATGCAAAAAAGAAAAAATCGACCATAATGATTCGAATTCGGAAGGAAGATCGACAAAGTCTCCTATAAAAGAACGATATTAATATCATAAAAGAGATAAATAAGAGACAGTACGAAAGTAAAAGGGAATAATCGTCACCGAACACAACGACCACCAAGATAAGTGGGATTCTCTCGACGTAGAGAATGTGTACGACAAAAGAGAAAAATTAAATACCTCCTTTTGGAGTTTCACGGATTAAAGCAAGAAAAATACTCATTAATTTCATTTTCAATTCTAAATCATTATCGTGATCCTTTTAATAATAATTAAATTAAGTGAGGGTGCATGTGCCATATTTTGTCCAAGCTACGAGGATCTAATTATTTTGAGTTAACAAATAATACAAATAAACGAATTTATCCTATTAATCAGAATTATTCACGTATGGTAGGAGCACATGTTGAACACATTCACCATTGAACAAAGAATAGCATAAAATTATTAGCCAAGCATTCAGCCCTCCTTCTTACGGACCGGTTCGCCCTCGCAGGTGGTGGCCGGAGCGTCCTCGAAAAACGAGGAGGGGGACTGCAACCTCTTGTCCTAGTCCCGATCGGTATAGGTCTCATCGGACCTTGTTGGACCGGTACGAGGTCCCTCCCCCTTAAAGCTGATCGATGTGACGATCCCTCCTCCCGGAGCTCGAAAGCTTTTTTCGTTTGTCATTTGAGGTTGTCGCCTTGTGGGTCGGTGTCGTGGTCGTCTCCACGTGGGTCTTTGTCGTGACCGCTTTCACGTGGGTCGATAAGCTCCTCGATTGTCCTCCATCTGTTTATTGTTGAAGAGCCCGTCCCTTACACTACCGGTGTTGGTACCGTGCTTTGGGGATCCACTCTCAGCCACCATTATTGCCAGGCTCGGGGGAGCCTTCACTGTCGAGGCATGCATTACAACC
>JAYMTN010001873.1:0-11964 GCA_036897425.1 Erodium trifolium
GAGTCATCAACAATTATCCTTGGAAGACGGAGGGTTCCGTAGATGCAATGAGGTCGGAAGAAAATGTCCTTCAAGAACCCAGTTCGGTTAGGCTTCAAGTGAATACCCTTGGCAATGAGCTCCTTGGCGTTTCGTAACACAATGCTTTTTGTACCTTTTGTAACAGGAGGTGGTGTCGATTGGCACTTATTGGTATCGCTTCGGCCACCGATGATTATGGTCCGCAGACGATCCAGGAGGTGGACAGGTTTATCTTGACTCATATCCCAACTAGTGTCGTTGCTAATTTTATGAGTATGAATATAATCGTCTACCAAATCAAGAAGATCAGGATCGTTACCTGACAAGATCTGGAGGAGCTTAAAGGGAAGTTGATTCTCCGCTAGGAAGAGGTCACTGTGGACAGCATCTATCTCGTCCCTTTCCATCTCCAAATCTTCAACCCGATTGAACACAATGCAAAACATAAAGTACAGAACAAAGCATCCATCCAAGAAGAACATCTCCTCCCACTCACTGGGGAGTGCTGTTTTCATTTCATCCGAAGAATAAGCATCCATTAGACTGACAATGTTCTCCCTAATTTCAGAACGGATGAATTCTTCCATCTTCTTGTCAGGCACGAGTCTCTCCGCTATTCTTCCATCTTTGAGCGCTTGGAATTTCGCCAGCTTGACATCGCCAAAGTGGTAAGGACCAAGTGAAACCACCTTGGGTTGGTAGTCAGACTTTAACTTTGTTTGAATCAGAGCAGGAACCCTGGGGATCTTTCCTTGCATCTGTGTCGGACGCTCCGAACGTCCCTCTAAACGGTTTAACCAATTGGACAGAGTATGTCCTGGTTTTGGATCAGGATATATTTCGACTGAATGGGCTGGTTCGGCCTTGCCGTTGGTGGAGGTTCCAGTTCCAGCTAGTTGCTCCTGCATGTCAGTAAGTCCTTCATCCATATCTCAGCCAATCTTTGTTTATTTAGAAGTATACTCTACGAGTAGCAAAACTGAATGAGTTTTAGTTTTTAACATGCATTTTTGTCATTAAAAGGACAAAACGTGGACTTACCTACCAACTTTAATTGCTGAGTCTTTGTGGTGGGGAAGGGGCTTTTTATTATGTACGTCCTTTTTCTTAGTTGTGCTCAACTGAAACTGCAGGTAAAAAAGTAGGTACAATCAATTATTAATTTACTGCTTATAAACTATAGACCCAAATTTACATTCCTAACGAATTGGGGGACTTCTCTTTGAGTTGATTTTTCCTCCCTCTAATTAATTATTGTTACTTTACGGGGATTATAGATCCAGTGTGAAAAAATGTGAACTAAACTACCGTTTTTTAACTTAATATTTCTGAGTAAGACAGAAGTTGACTGACTTGGGGTACACATGCGTAGTAGAAGATACTGATCTTTCATAATTTACTTTTATAATGCTAACAACACGTAGACAACAAGATTTGATTGGATAGTTAAATAGTTCATATGCACACATGAACGGAGCATGCAATAAACATATTTGATAGTACTCAGTAGATGAAGATGTTAATAGTTAGGCGTAGTTAGATGAAAATGAGAGATAATAAAGTATATAGTTTGGCTAAACTTTCCCTTATCCAGTTATCCTTATTAAGAGATCATGTTACGCTTACTTCTTTTTTATTTATTTATTACAAAAACATATTTAGAACATTTCATTTAATATCAACAAACAACCAGTACTGTCAAACTAGACTGACACCATCAATTTTTTGCAAAACCAACGGTAATTTTTACAAAGTTTTTCTCAAAAACTACCCCCTAAGAACAAAGTTCACGTGAAAAAAATTGATGGTGTCAGCACGATTTAATGGAAGTTAGTTGTTTATTTTTTATAATAAATAAAGATATAAGTATTTTGTAAAAAAAAAAATAACCAATATGTATCCCTGGTTGGATTAGTGGGGTTTTCCCTTCGATTAACTAAGGTTGTAATGTTGTATCACAAAGAGAATCGGGTAAAGAAGAAGACTAGGTCATCTCATTAATGACCCAATAACCTGCTAATGAGCAATTTTCTAGTTTACTCTTTTGTTTTCCTGTCACTACCATGGATTCTTTGTGCTGGGTATTGGGATGTATAGGTTTATATATGTGATAATTTTGATGGTTTATTTCAGTGTGCTTCCTAGGTGAATCTATAGTTTAGTGTCCTATTATGTGTTCAACTTGACATTTGTATTGATGTGCTCTCAGCTTAAATTAATTTAAAGGGGAAACCATCCCAATGACGCACCTCCATTCGAACACAGTTACTTTTCATTTATTTTCAAACTATCAATAAACAACGGGTTCCGTTGAATCGTTATGAAAATGTCATGACGTAAAGGTGACCGTTTGGTTTTGCAAAAAACTGACGGAAGCAGTTGTTTGTTGTTTATTAATAGTACATAAATGAAAGGTGATTGTGTTTTTGCAAAAAAAAAAAAAAAAAAGTCAGCATAACATGTTTGTCTTAATAAAGAGAAAAAGAAAATGTATTGTTAGAATATTCCCTAACTCAGATGATAGTGCTTAAAATGCATGGTGATGACAATAATTGAATAGATGAAGGCACAATAATGTTCGATAGTTTAACAATAAATAACAGTAGTAAGCATGAAAAGCTGAAAACACATAATGAATAGATTGTTCTAAATCTAATCAATCTCCGTGGACTTTATCAGATTGTTGGCCTGTTAATTACTAACCACCCCTTGGGAAGACGGTGAAGAAGGTCTGGATTGCAGTGAAAAGGTGGACAGGTTCATATCGTCTCCAATCACGATCAATATCATTGCTAATTTTATGAGTATAAATAATATAATCGTCTATTAAATCAAGAAGCTCTGAGTCGTTGCCTGACAAGATCTTGAGGAGCTCCAAGGGAAGTTGATTCTCCACCAGGAAGATGTCACTGTGGACCGAATCTATGTTGTACCTTTTAATCCTTAAATCTTCAACCCGATTGCTCAAGATGCAAAATATGAACCCGATTGCTCAAGATGCAAAATATGAAGTGCAGAACAAAGCATCCTAAGAAGAACATATCCTCCCACGTGCTGGTGGCTGCTTTTTTCATTTTCCTGGACGAATACGCATTCATTAGATTGCGAATGTTCTTCTGGATTTCAGAATGTAGGGAGGCTTCTAGGTCCTTGTCAGGCACGAGTCTCTCCGCTATTGAATGTTTGAGCTCTTGGAATTTCTTCAGCTTGCCCTTGTTAACTTGGTAAGGACCAAGTGAAACCACCTTTGGCCGGTAGCTAAATCTAGACAAGAAGTTTGCTTGCAACAAACAACGAACCCTATGGATCTTTCCTTGCGTAGGTTTTGGACGCGGCTGATCCTTTTGTTGCTGTAAATGGTCTAACCACTTGGACTGAGCAGTAGTACTCTTTGGGTGTCCTAGTTTTGGATCAGTATCTATTTGGACTGCATGGGTGGAGGTTTCTGCTAGTTGCTCCGGCATATCAGTAAGTCCTCCTTCAGCCATATCTCAGCCAATCTTTGTTTATTTGCAAGTTTACTCGGATGGGTTTCCGAACTGAATGATTTTTAGTTTTTAACCATTCATTTCTGAAGACAAAATGTTGACTTACCTACAAACTTTAATTGCCGTGTCTTTGTGGGGAAGGGGATTTTATTATGTAAGTTCTTTCCTCTTAATTGTGCTCAACTGAAACTGCAGGTAAAAAAAGTAGGTACAAATCAAATACTAATTTACTGCTCATAAACTATAGACCCAAATCTACATTCCTAACAAATTGGGGGACTTTCCTCTGAGTGAGAAGTGATTATTGATTAAACAGCACACTTGACTTGGTGTGAAGTTACGTTTTTGTCCTTAATGATCACCTGAAAACAGGGGAGGACTCTGAAAACAGGGGAGGACTTTGGTAATAACCTTTTCGTTAAGGGCAAAAGCATTACTTCATAAACAAAATAGAATTGAAGGTTACTCCACCAAAAACGTTTTCAAAATAATGTCTGTCTTGCAAATTCTCTCTGACTTGGCTGATTATTGATACTTTATGGGGATCATAGATCCAGTGTGAAAAAATGTGAATCAAAGAAGTAAGCTAACTGGTTTTTAATTTAATATTTTTCTGGGTAAGACAGAAGTTGACTGACTTGGGGTACACATGCGTAGTTGAAGATATTGATCTTTCATAATTTCCTTTTATTATGTGTAGTTGAAGGTATTGATCTTTTATAAATTCTTTTATTATGCAAACTACAGCATAGACAACAAGATTGGATAGTTCTATAGTTCATAAGCACACATGAACGGAGCAATAAACATAATTGATATTAGTTGGTAAAGAACTCCAAACTGATAATTGATTCGAATGATTGGTTATAATAATTTTATACTCTTGTAAATTGTTGACATATGACTTGAAATTCTACTTCGTCGGACTAATTTGTGCTTGTTACTCATTTGTTATCTGTAGGGAGTATTTGAATCCTATGGATTATTCCTTGCATAGATTTCAAGTGCTCCTCACGTTGTTTCTCTGAATGGTTTAACCAAGTGGACATAGTAGTAGTAATATTCCATTTTTTTCTGATAAAAAGGAAAGTAGTAGTAGTAAATAGTAATAATATTCGGATGTCCTGGTTTTGGATGAGGATCTATTTGGACTGAATGGGAAATTTATGGAAATAACTGTTACCACAAATAAACTAAACTCTTGGCCTTACTTATTTGTTACCTATAGGAAATATGGTGAAATAGGTCTGAACGATAGTTAGAAAGAGGACCAGGCAAGCCGCGAAGAAGGCCATTGCGGTCAAGGGACTCTTGAAGTGTGTGTGGTAGACTTCAGCAACCCAGAATGCAATGCTGGCTCTGGTCTTGTGCTGGAAAAACTTTTGTATCTTCCTCCTGACATCTATGTATGTGTCCTTATACGGGTGCAAGTCTCGGGACATATTCTTCAATAGATTGGCCGCCATTTTCTCTGTGTTAAGGTGATTGACGAGCACACCAGCCGATTGAAGCTCCTTGATATCATCAGCTTGATTTACTAGCGAATCTAGGAGGCAAATGTAGGAGGTGATAGTTGAATCTACCTCTGCACACACTTCGTATGCTGCCATGTTCAAGAACAAAATAGCTGTTGAGACATCAACAATGATCCTTGGAAGCTTGAGGGTTCCGTGGTAGGATCCGAAGAAAATGTCCTTCAAGAACCCAGTTCGGTTGGGCTGCAGGTGGATTCCCCTAGAAGTGAGCTCCTTGGCATGCCGTAACACAATGTCTTTTGTTTCAGGTGGTGGTGTTGATTTCCACTTCCATGGCCTCCATATTGCCTGTTTACACTTCTGGGAATGGCTTCGGGGGCCAATGATTATGGTTCGCAGACGATCCAAGAGGTGGACAGGTTCGTCCGGCCTCCCATCCCAATCAAGGTCGTTGCTAATCGTATGAGTATAAATATAATCGTCTATTAAATAAAGAAGCTTTGGGTCGTTACCTGACAAGATCTTGAGGAGCTCAAAGGGAAGTTGATTCTCCACCCGGAAGAGGTCTTTGTTGACCGAATTTATGTTGTGCCTTTCAATATTCAAATCTTCAACCCTATTGTATATGATGCAAAATATAAAGTGGAGAACGAAGCATCCATCCAAGAACAACATCTCCTCGCACTGAGTTGCATTCATTGTTTGTGAGGAAGAATACGCATCCATTAGACTGTCGATCTTCTTCCTGATTTGAGAACGCAGATCGGCTTCCCTGTCCTTGTCAGGCACGAGTCTGTCCGCCATTGAACGTTTGAGCTCTTGGAATTTCCTCAGCTTGTCCTCGCCCAAGTGGTAAGGACCGAGTGAGACCACCTTGGGTTGGTAGCTAATTTTATGAAAGGAGTGTGCTTGAAGCACATCAGGAACCCTATGGATCTTTCCCTTCTTCGGTTTCGGACGCTCCTCCCGTTGTTTGTCTGAATGGTATAACCATTTGGACAGAGTAGTTTGTCCTGGTTTTTGTTCAGGATCTATGTGGACCGCATGGGATGGGTCGGCATTGCCGTTGGTGGAGGTTCGAGCTAGTTGCTCCGGCAGATCAGTAAGTCCTTCATCCATATCTCAGCCAATCTTAGTTAATTTGCTAGTTTACTCGGATGGGTAGCAAAACTGAATGAGTTTTAGTTTTTAACCATGCATTTTTGTCATTAAAAAGACAAAACGTGGCCTTACCTACCAACTTTAATTGCCGAGTCTGTGTGGTGGGGAAGGGGCTTTTATTATGTACTCAACTGAAACTGCAGGTAAAAAAGTAGGTACAAATCAATTACTAATTTACTGCATATAAACTATAGACCCGAATCTGCATTCCTAACAAATTGGGGGACTTTTCTCTGAGTGAGTAGTGATATTATTGATTAAAAACACACTTGACTTGGCTGATTACTCTTAATCAGTGTTTTAAAAAAATAATTTTTCCTTTCTCTAATTAATTATTACGTCACTGAGATTTATAGATCCAGTGTGAATGAAAGAACTAAACTTTCTTATTCCTGTACTGGTGTTGAACTAATATTTTTCTGGCTAAGACAGGAGTTGACTGACTTGGGGTCTTAACTATATATAGAAAGTACACATGCGTAGTTGAAGATATTGATCTCTCATAATTTCCTTTTATTATGCAAACTACACTAGACAACAAGATTGGATTGGATTGGATCGGATAGTTATGTAGTTCATAAGCTCGCATGAACAGAGCAATAAGCATAAATGATATGAGTTGGTGAAGATCAACTCATCTGAAAACTCCAAACTGATAATTGAATCGAATGATCGCTTGCTATTTTATACTCTTGTACAAGTTGACATATGACTCAAAGTTCTACTTCATTGGACTAATTGTGCTTGTTAGTTGTTACTCATTTGTTATCTATAGGGAATATGGTGAATAGGGACGGCCAGAGAGAGGGCCTGTGAAGCTGCTAAGAAGGCCATCTCAGAGGTATGGTCTTGACCTGGATTCAACTCAGAATTTTTGGGTGAGCTTAAGCCGAAATGGTAAAATAGTTGTTGGAAATGTCTCTAAGATTTTTTTTGATGGGATCGGAAGAATATACTAAATGTTTTCAAGAGATTTTCCTTGCATCGGTTTTAGATGTTATAAATAAAGATAAGTAAATCAGAAGCATCATTAGTCTAGGTGTAAACATATAATAATAGCAATATCGAAACTCTACACCAAAATCGAACTTGTCGAGTTCTTGTTAGACACAAGTGACCTTTGTTAGTAGGGTTAATTGTCCAAAACTACATCAAAGTTTTGTCCACGCTGTATAGTGTCACCGCGGCGGTTGCTCTTTCTGAGCCTGCTTGAATTCTTCGTCCTTCTTTCTCCCTCCTTTCAGATCGGGTTGTCTCTCCCTTTATGAGTGAAGCGACTGCCTCTATCTCTTTTTTTTTTGTTTCGGTTCTTCTAGTCCTTTTTTCAGATCTTGTTGTTGGTTTTGTGGTTTGTGGTCTCTTTTCCTGAACCTATGCTACTTTTTTATGCATTGTTTGTAAATGTAGTCGTCTATTAATAACGAAGCTTTGGGTCGTTACTTGACAAGATCTTGAGGAGCAGGAAGGGAAGTTGACTCTCCGCCAAGAAGAGATCATTGTGGACCGCATCTATGTCGTATCTTCCCACTTGAAATCCTCAACCCGATTGTACAAGATCCGAAAAATGAATTGCAGAACGAAGCATCCATTAGATCGCAAAAGTTGTTCCTGATTTCAGAACATAAAGGGGCTTCCAAGTCCTTCTCAGGCATGAGTCTGTTCATCTTAGATCCTTTGAGCTCTTGGGACTTCTTTCGGCTGTTGAAATCGCGTAAGTGATAAGCACACGAACACCTTTCCTAGGTGAGTCTAGTTTAGTGTTCTATTCTATGTTGAACTTGACATCCATCCATCTGAATTGATGTGCTTTCAGTTGGAATTAATTTAAAGGGAAACGCACCCCCTTTTGACATTTATTAAGACAAACATGATAGGTGATTTTACTTACAAAAAGACACCGTCATCTTTCATTTATTATCAATAAACAACGGTTTATGTTCAATCATTACAAGGATTTAACATATTCTCTTGTTTATTGATGATAAATGAAGTTTGATTGTGTTTTGTGAAGGAAAATAAAAGACCAGCGTAACATGTTTGTCTTAATGAAGGTCGAAAGGAATATCATTTTTTGGAGTTTTCCCAAACTTAAATGGTAGTGCTTCAAACACATGGATGATAATAGGGATACATCTATCTCACTATCCTAAGTGTTTTTTTCCTTTTCGTTTCCTATTGTTTCAAAATTTTCAAGTTAATACATTCTGTCCATTTATGGATGGAAAATGATCATGTGCACTGCACATGACCATAATTTTGTATTGAAATGTCCAAAGCATCCTTAGAGGTTCAAATCCTAACACCCAGTTAGTGGCATGATTTTAGAAGTTTAACGGTCAGTGAGTGGTATTATAGATTTTTTTATGTGTTTTTGACAGAAAAGTTAACAAAAGCCCTGGCGAGAAAAAAAAAGGCTTAGGGTAGTAATTTTATAATCCCATAATTATAGAGTAGTGAGATGGAATTATCCCATGATAATACTACGATTGAATAAGATGAAATCACAACAATATTCGATAGATAGTTTAACAATAAACAACGGTAGCAAGCATGAAAGGCTGAAAACAGATAATAATGAACAGTGTTCTAATCAATCTCGGAGGACTTTATCAGATGCATGCTCTGTTAATTACTTATTACCACTTGGATAGATGGTGAAGTAGGTCTGGGTGGCGCCTAGACCGAGGGCCAGGCAAGCTGCCAAGACGGCCATTGCCGTCAAGGGACTCTTGAAATGCTTGTGGTAGCCTTCCGCAATCCAGAATGCGATGTTGGCTTTGGTCTTGTCCTCGAAGAACTTGTGTATCTTCTTTTTGACATCCATGTATGCGTCCGAATTGGGGTGCAAGCCTTGGCACATCTCGTTGAACAGATTGGCCGCCACTTCGTCCGTTGCAAGGTGATGGACGAGGACGCCAGCTGATTGCAGCTCCTTGATGTCGTCGGCATGATTCACCAACGAATCTAGGAGGCAAATGTAGGAGGTGATTGTTGAGCCTACTTCCCCACACATCTCGTATGCTGCCAGGTTCATGAACAAAAGCCTTGTTGAGTCGTCAACAGTTATCTTTGGAAGACTGAGTGTCCCGTAGATGAAATGTGATTGGAAGGAAATGTCCTTCAGGTACCCAGTTCGGTGGCGAGCTCTTTGGCATTTGGTAACCCCTTGCTTTCTGGATCAGGTGGTTGTGTTGATTGCCTTCGCCATTGCACCGGAATTTCCTGTTTCCACTTACTGGTATCGGTTGGGCCACCTATGATTATGGTCCGCAGACGATCCAAGAGGTGGACAGGTTCGTCTTGCATCCCATCCCAATCACCGGGCTTGCCAATTTTGTGAGTGTAATAAATATAATTATCTACCATATGAAGAAGCTCTGAGTCGTTACCTGACAAGATCTGGAGGAGCGCAAAAGGAAGTTGATTCTCCGCCAGAAAGAGGTCTCTGTGGACCGAATTTATGTCGTACGTTTGAATCGCCAAATCTTCAACCCGGTCGAACAAGATGCAAAAAATGAAGTGCAAAACAAAGCATCCATCCAAGAACAACATCTCCGCCCACATGTTGTCATCGGCATTTTTCAATTTCTCTGAAGAATAATAAGTTTCCCTTAGATCGCCAATGTTCTTCTTGATTTCGGAATACATGTAGCCTTTCAACTCCTCGTTAGACACGAGTTTTTCTGCTGTCGATTGTTTGAGCTTCTCAGATATTCTCCACACTTGAGATGTCCTCCCCATGAACTTTTCATTGATCCAGTGGTAAGGACCGAGTGAAACCACCATGGGTTGGTAGTAGTTAGGGCCAGGCTTCACGGTTGCTCGAAGCAGATCGGGAACACTATGGATCTTTCCTCGCGGGGGGTTGGAACGCTCCTCCCGTTGTTTCTCTGAATGGTTTAACCAGTTGGACAAAGTGGTGGTGGTAGTAGTAGTAGTAATCTTTGGATGCCCTGGTTTTGGATTAGGATCTATTTGGACTGCATGGGTTGGTTCGGCCTTACTGTTGGTGGAACTTCCTGCCAGTTGCTCAGCCATGTCTCAGCCTATCTTTGTTTATTTGCAAGTTTACTCGAATGAGTAGCGAATTGCATGACTTTTAGTTTTTATCCATGCAGTTTTATAGACAAAATGTTAACTTACCTACCAACTTTAATTGCTTGAGTCTTTGTGGGGAAGGGGATTTTATTATGTAAGTCCTTTTTACTTAATCGTACTCAACTGAATTAGTGAGAAGTGTAACAAACCCTCTCCTGGTTTTCTCATTAATACTCATAAGTCATAAGATTCATCTTGGTTAAAGGTGGCTACCTGGTATGTTTTTTTTAATCAGCAAATACAAATTTAAATTAAACTTTTTCAAAGAGAGAAAATGAGTACATGATGATGGTCTAACTACAAACTTGTGAATGAAATGAACCACCAAGAACAGACCCGAACGTTAGCATGACAGTTCAGTCTCATAACAATCCCAACAAGGAGAGCAACCACATAAAAGAGTATTCCTTTGAATGGAACCTCAGCAACCCAACGTGGGTACAAACTAGATAAATAAGGTCTAATAACCAGATTTTACAAACATGAAGTCTGAAACAAGAGAATTAGAAAATAGGCCTGAAACTCTAATTTTACAACCATGAAGCACTGCAATATAAAAAAAGGTCTACAACCTAGATTTTGTAACCATGAAGTTCAAACGATACTTGTAACAGCCCAGATCTCTACTTATTAAAGAAGAACACTTATCTCATTAGCACCGTCAGCCTCAAACACAGAGAGTAAGACGAAGACTAACATGCTGGCGGCCAACACCGCATACGACGGAGACAAATCCCGAGGGCAAAACCCACCAGAACTCACTAATACTTATAACGAATTTGTAGAAATCAACAAAAGGCATAAATGTCTTAACCACTCGCCGGCGGCCAACACCTGTAAACCGGCGAGCCCTTACCACCTAAGTTGAAGGAAACCGAAGATAACCGAGCAAAAACGATACAAGGACAGCAAGGCGAACACCAACACATGAACAGACGAAATGGAAAGCCAATATACCGCGTCCGAGAAGGAGCGGCATCGGTAAGAACCTTCATCGAGCTGGGGCCAACATCACAACAGCCAACGAAGACACACGGCTCAAGCAGATCCACTACGATCAATGACTAGAGAGGTCGAGAAACGAGTCCCACCCTAACATGTTGATTGGGCCTCCTATCAGCTGGTGACCAATTGGTGGAACCTGGCAATCTGTAGGTGCTGAGATGCATATTTATTTATCATTAGCATCTTTTTAACTCTCCCAAATGCATCTCATTCTGCTGCACGCTGCCTTTCTACTGAAGTTTATGAACTCAATGGTAAGATTTTTATGTCCCAAGGTCTCAAACTTCCAAACAGATAATTCCTTTTCCTATAGAGTATTCAGCAAACCAAATAATAGGATGACTAGTCAACTTGACACTGCGGGTAAAGAAGTATGTACAAATGAATTACTAATTTACTGTTTATAAACTATAGAACCAAATCTATATTCCTAGCAAAATTGAATGATGTTTAAAAATAAAAAAAAGTTTTTAACCATGCATTTTTGGCTGTAAAAGACAAAATGTTGACTCACGTAGCAATTTTAATTGCTGAGTCTATGCGGGGAAGGGCCTTTTACTATGCAAGATCTTTTTTCTTAATTGTGTTAAAAAAAATTAGGTACAAATAATCAATTACTCATTTACTGCTTGTAAACTAGGGTTATTTTCACCTTGGTACCCTAACTATTGGTTTAGCGCCACTTCAGTACCCTAATTATTTTTAGCGTCACCTCA
>JAYMTN010001874.1:0-11962 GCA_036897425.1 Erodium trifolium
TGGGTATGAAAGTGAAAATAAATGTTTGCCAGGGTATTAAAATGAAAAAAAAAATAAGTTAGGGTATTAAACTGAAAATAAATGTTTGCCAGGGTGCTTAAATGAAATTTTCCGTATATCCTATTTGCCATCATTGGATCACAAGATTCGATTCTCTTTCTCATGCTGTTTCTTTATTTGATCAGATGGGCATACCATGTGACACACCTAATGAAACTAACCTGAAGCATAATTAATGAGTCTGAGATCTAGTCTAGGTATGGAAGAAAACGGTAGATGAGATCTAACTTAGTAAATGCAGAATAAGTCAGGATTCACTGCCTCAGAGAGTTGAGTTATGATATCGATTACGTATGTAAGGTTCAGAAGAAGTTATGAATATAACCTCATTGGCATTGGCAGGGGTCAGACTATGGCATTGGATGCTCCACATCCATCTCCAAATATTGCCATCATAATATCTATTACGTGAACCCGAAACAGCAGCAACTCTACAGGAGGCACTGCACAAATGTGTCCAAGTCAGGGGACTAAGATCTAACCAGCTTGACAACTAAAGGTAACCATCATCTCTTTACACCCAAAAAAAAAAGTATTCAACTTTTTAAGGTAAAAACAGAGAACAGTCTAACTAGAAATATCTTTGGAGCATATTTTATGGCCATTTGGAAACTCTAGTTAATTAACAACATATGCAGATATGCATAACCAGTTCCATATCAAGAACTCAATACTAAATCACCATGACAATTTATGAAGAGTTAAGCAAAAACAATCAAAATATAGCAAAATATATATTACACATGTTACGGTACAATAAAAGCAGATTAAGCTTTCGTCTAGAAAGGACATTAGAGTAACTATGTTCACCTTCACTAAAATGTTGCAGAGAAATATGTTGATTACAATTTCTTCATGTAATCTTCGACCCTCTCTGCAGCAGTATACATGTTGTTCTGTTTGAATTCATTCAAAAGCAAGGAGCAAGTTTTGTATCTGGGTGTTATATCCTTACCCGTCATTTCATCAAAGAGGAAGTATGCCCACTCATATTGGTTCGTCTTACAAAGTCCATGAATCAGAAGTGAGTATGTTGACAAGTCAAGACTGAGATGATGCTTATTTACCATGTCATTGAGCAACTTCCGCAAAAAAATACCAGTTTTTCCCGATTTAAAGCATGATTTCAGTAATGGGTAGTATGTCTGAACATCAGGCTTACAAAAGGTCTGATTCTCAATATCTAAGAGGAGATCATAGGCCCTTTTCACCTGAGCATGATGGCAAAACATAGAAATCATTGAATTATAGGTAGATGTATTTGGCAAGATGCAGTTCTTGGGCATCTCCACCTCAAAAACATTAACAGCATCCTGTACCCTACCAGCTTTGCCCAGTGTATGGATCAATGCATTGTAAAAAAGTACATCAGCTTTACATCCAGCTGACTTCCTTCTCTCATCTACTTGTATAGCCTCCTCAAACTTCTGTAACTTTGCTAATGAACACATAACAGTGGTGTACGTAACAATATTTGGCGGGCAGCCTTGTGCTTGCATTTCATCTAACAGCTCATACACTTCATTGAAATTGTCTTGGTTGCAATAGAACTGAATGATAGTAGAGTAAGTGATTGCACAAGGCTGACACCCGTGTCCCTTCATCTCTTGGATTGTCCATTCTGCCTCATCAACAAGATTGGTTTTACACCAACCATGAATCAATATATTAAATGTGTGAGCATTTGGCGAAATGTGTGATTTGAGCTCCAAGAAGATCTCGCGGGCCTGCTCAACCTTGTTCTCTTTGCAGAGAGTGTCAAGTAACACATTCATGGATTCAGTGTTCTTTTCCAATCCAAAAGTTCCTAACTCGTCAAATATTCTGACTGCATCTTCCCATTGTCTAGCACCAGCAAACCTTCTCATTACTTTGGCTACAGTATTAAGCGTAACAAGATGACTCAAACGCATTTCTTCCAACATAAACCTCATCTTATCCATTTGCTTAGTTCTACCCAGTATGTCCACCATTAAATCATATGTTTCTGATGAGTGTTCATAGTCTGAACGTGACCCTGCCCATCTGAAAACCCCCAATGCAGATTTCCAATCATCCTTGAAGCGATGCAGCAACTTATGGACAAGGCTCTGAGAGACCAGTATACCATCACATTCTTGGTCAGACAAAATAGATTGAAGAACCTCATCATCACTTCTACCCACACGAACTTTAGCTACGAGGATGTCAAAATCAGTCAACCTTTCTGGGTCAAGGCATTGTTCTTCTAGCTGTCTATCTCTAGCTCTTTCAAAGTGAGTAGACTCCAAAGGTAAAGTACACAACGATGAAAGTGCACGGGAGAAACTTCCGGAAGACGCATTGAAGAAGGCACGTGATATTGGCGAATTAAAAAGTAAATAAGCCCGCTTAAGGCAGATTTGAAAGTGGAAAATCATGGCGAGGTGCCACAGCAGAGGACAGGATTAGAATGCCAGTCCTGCATTTCCAATCCCCAATACAATTCATCATTCACGATAGTGATAAACAACACATATATAAGATTGGCATAATTTAGAGATGAGGTCATAGGTCAATCAATGGAGTTTTGCAATCTTCTTCCAACTCTCTTGTTCAATTAAGAACATACAGAACCTCCCAACATATATAGTTTACTCTTTTCGAACATGGAATCGCTTCAATTAACTCAGTTATCGGTACTACAGTGAACATTTTCTTAATATTTTCTCAGCAGCCAAACAGTCCTAACCAGACAATGCTTCTTCAAACGTGAATTTCTTAAAAATTAGCCATTACAGCCGCAACACAAAAAAAAATCAAATAGTGGAAATCAATTATGGCGAAGAATTAGACCGGAACCGAAGACGAAAATGAAAATATCGATCAGATGACAGAGAAAATGAAATTCGAGCGACGATTGCTGCACAAGGTTGCTTTAGCAGGCAGCGGGAGATGGAAAATGTAAGAGAAAATTATTTCTGAGCAAGCAAAAGTTTTACCTCGTCGGCCGGAAGCGAATCGTGAGAGGCGGCGCCAAAGCAGCGGCGGCGATGCCGATGAGAGTGGTGGATCTTCGGGTGTGTATGGAAGGAGCTAAAACCTTCGTTGTGTCTCTCCTCTATTGGGAATGGTTGTGTAGTTTCAGGTTTTGGGGTAAACCTGAGTTTCAACTGACTCTTTTTTATTTCGAGCCAAATTAATTTTCCCAGGTTTCACTCCCTTGATTTGTTTATGAGAAAGTTTCGATATAATACCCTATCAAATATTTATTTGTAAAATAATATTTTAGCGTGAATTTTTTATAATATAATATCATGTCAAACATTTAACTATAGTTTAGTATTTATCCGTCTGATTTTGATAAACGACATTAGAGATGCTCGATTCACATGTGAACTTACTTTTGTAAATGACCAAACTAGCCCTTATGACTGTAATAACATGTTGAATGTGTAGTTGAACAGAAACAAGAACTTGAAGTGAGAAGACGACATCGATGGCGCGAAGGTAAAGCTCGGGTGGAGAATAAATCGAAGGTTGGGTGGAGAAGAAAATTGAAGGTTGGATGTGAAGATTGGACGAAATCGAAGGTTGGATCGTGTTGATGAAGATCTCGAACGCGAAGAATAAGTGGTTCTGCCACTAAAGAGTTGAAGCACATGTACGAACCTCAACCACAAAGTTGAATTCAGGAAGAAAGTTCCTTGGCTGTGGGAATTTCATGGTAAGTTATTCATTTAATTAACAGTCGAATTTTTTTGGAATTTTGGGGAAATTGCAGCTGAATTTAGGGTTTGTGTCTTTGATAGAGTGATTCTCAGTGTGATTTATTTTGTTGGATTGATGGACCTAAATGCAAATTTGGGATAAAGTCGGCTGAAAACTCAAAGCAATTCAAACAATTAGAAGATAGAGTCGCAAGGATGAAAGATGAGAGTTGTAAGTTGTTTGAGCAAATGAAAGTCTTTGAAAATGATCTTGCAAAGCTGGAAGCTGAGATTTCTATTTTCTTTGAACAACAAAAAATTGGTGAAAAAAGGCTATTGAATCTACAATTGGAGGTGGATTCTCAAAAAGACATAGCCAAAAAATTGTTTAGGATAGTTGTTGTAAGATTTGGGTTGTATTTTTGTATAACTAGGTTAATATGATAATTGTTGTAAGGAATGAAACTTATTGTCTTGTAAGATTTAAGTGTTGAAGTTGTAGTAAGGAATGAAAAAAGGTTGATGTTTTGGGTTATATTTGTTCTTCATTGTGTGTCCTTGTTGATTTTGGGTTTTGTATCGTATTGATATTGATTGGATAACAAATGAGAACTTGGAGCTGAATATGAATGAACATGCATACGTGAACTTGTGAATGGGTACCAAACTGAAAATACAGATTTGACAAATTTTGGGCATAGCCCATCTGTATGTTGTGGTCAAAACATGCGATAGTAAACTTGTTGATATTACAGCAACATCTACAGTTGTATTTCCATCAACACAAAAAAGTTGGATACCAAACTGAAATTTCGTAAGTCATAGTACTTGTTCCGTCCAACAGGTTCAAAAGCCTTACAAAATAGATTTTTTGCCCCGTCATTGATGCCCACAATGAATTCATACATTAAATATCTATTTAACTATCAAAAAAGTCCAAAAGAGTTCAACCATCTATGTACACAAGTTTTAAAACAACCACACAAAAAAAAACTAGTCTTTATGGTTGGTTGCTTGTAGTAAGTGGTGGTGTGAAGACAGATGGTTGACGTATTGTAGAGCCTTAACTTGAAGATGGTTGGTTCCTTCCTTTTCCTCTCCTTCCTCTGTCGGGATGGATGTAAAATCTTGCATCAGTTGTGATTGAAGATCCAGATGGCTGAAGAAATACAAAAGGGCTCTACAAAAGATCAAGAAAGGTTAGTATTGCAGATAAGAACTTGAAGATATACAAATGTAGATTTTCAAATTAATACATGTTTGTTCATTCGCATCTTATTCAGCTCAGATTCAACTAAACCAACTCCATTATGGGTAACTTTATCTTGCTGATAAAAAAAAAAATCATGGGTAAGTTTAGTCCTCTTGCTCATCCTTTTTACTATTGCAGTCTCTTGGCTTCTATTTCTGCTGGTATGAACTGTTGTTTCTTCCTTTTTTGTATTGCATCAGGCACTTATTTCTTTTCTTTTTCCTCATCAGATCAGCTTTTTTCTCTAGTGTGTTACAAAAAGCATATTTCTAACTCTTTCTTTCTTTCCACTAATGACTACTCTCTCTAAAGTCTTTGGGTGAACAATTTCTCTTGTTATGGTCAGAATGCCCACATCCTCTACAGGTTGATACTTTCCTTTTCCCCTTTTGCAATTTCTTTCTCAACTTCAGACTTCCTTCTCATAATCCGAGGTCTACCAGGAGGGATGTGCACGTTAGGAAGGGATACTTTACGATACCTGCAGCTTTTAGGTCATTCATCCATACTAGGGATGAGTTTCAGTAAGTTAGATTAAATACTTATGTAGGTATCAACATGATAATACTTGTGTACATAATCTTCGGGTTTGGTTCTAAGATGTATAAAAATAGATATGGCATGCCTACATGGTATCCCATTTAACTGACACCCCAAACATGACCAAGAGTTCTCTGTTACGTCCACCACACGAGTTCTTTTACCCTCTGTTACCTCAAACAAATTACCCGTACAATTAACTATACTACATTATGAACTCTTAAGTTGGTTAGCCTCTAATATTTCTTGGATGTTTGGACAGATTCTACCGCTATAAGATTCGAACTTGTGGTGTCTCTTGTAGAACAGCTTTGTTAATTTTACCCCGTAAATACTCACATAGTTCATATATGGGCTTATCCCTACTCTTTAAGGTCCACTTGTTGAAACACTCACGCATGTTGTGAAACATTCACGCAGTTTTTTAGATATATCTTATATAAATTTAATTCAAAATAATCAGTATATTCTTAAAATTTTAAATTTTAAAAATATTGTGTGACAAACAAACAATTCAGAGTTTTCACCTTAATATTTGCTCTCTTTAAGCAAGTGCCAAAAAAAAATGTGTTCAGTGTTTTTTCATATAATTGTACAAAAAGGACTGTAATTTACAAAAAAGTAAAAATTCCATAACGTTTTTTGTACAATTATTCTTCGAGATACTTGTCTTGATCTCAATATGGAGTGGAATAAGTAAGACACATCAAATCCCTATCAAATTGGTTGTATTTTACCATTGCCAGTTTTAAATGTCATCATCAAGGTTCACTGAAGAATATATACAACATGACACCTCTACTTGAAAGGAGGGCCACAGAATCACTTAACTTTTTTTTTTTTTGAAGGAATATCGGTTGATGCATAGTAGCCATATGGACAAACAAGCCTAAAAGTGAAACTAAAAGATGGAGCAATAACATGAAAGAAAATAGTTCTCTTGCAATTTCTCTGCATCAAAGTACAAATGGCATATAGAGATGACTCTTCCTCAAATACCAGAAACTCAAAAACTCTAAATCACAAAGACACCTTTTCTCAAGGTCTGTTTATTTCAGTCTCCAAACCCTACTTCAGAAACCCAAATCTAAACCTACAACTCAACGAAAACATGAACACAGCCTTGAATCATCATCCCTTCCATGTTGCGCACTCAAGCACTTAGGCAGTGGCAGCCATGTGAGCGATCAGATCGATGACACGGGAGCTGCAGATTCAAAGAAAAAACACGAAAATGTGTGAGCAAGCAAGTTCATATGCATGGGCAGGAGATGACTGATGAAAATGAAGTGTTCTTGTGTGTAGAGAAGATTAATGTTTTGTTTACCTGTATCCCCATTCGTTGTCATACCATGACACAAGCTTGACAAAGTTCTCGTTCAAAGAGATCCCAGCCTTGGCATCGAATATGCTTGACCTGTGCAGATAACAAACGAACAAAGACATTAGATTCCAGCTACATGCAAGTATTGGCATGGATAGTAATACTATTTTAACAGAAGCATCTTCATCAATCAGTTCATAACACCAAGATTTTGGATAAATTTAAGTGATGAGCTGGGTCTTGATTATAATTCACAAGAGGCATCTTCATTGATCAGACCAACGTACCTGTTGTCACCAACGAAGTCTGTGGACACAACATCATCTTCGGTGTATCCCAATATACCCTTGAGCTTGCCCTCAGATTCCTCCCTGAAGATTAACACCACAACAATTGAGAAATTAATAAGTACCTATAAACATTAAGTGCATAAAGTGTAAGAACAAACAAAGTCCCACAACATACTTGATAGCAGCCTTGATCTGCTCATAGGTAGCCTTCTTCTCAATCTTGACAGTCAAGTCCACAACCGAGACATCAGGAGTGGGGACACGGAAGGCCATTCCGGTCAACTTACCGTTAAGTGCTGGGAGAACCTTTCCTACAGCCTGCAGATTTGTGAACACACATCAAAATTACCAGCCTATTTACTTCCATGGTACATAGAGATATACACTGATATAAATTTACCTTGGCAGCTCCGGTGCTGCTGTGGATGATGTTGAAGGAAGCGGCTCTTCCACCTCTCCAGTCCTTCATTGATGGGCCATCAACAGTCTTCTGGGTGGCTGCATCATGGAACATAAACATGAGTTTGGACATTCTTGAAGGGTTAAACATGATATGATTACTCAAGTATCTACACTCACCGGTCATGGCGTGGACTGTGGTCATGAGACCCTCAACGATTCCAAACCTGTCATTGATAACCTTGGCTAGAGGAGCGAGACAGTTGGTGGTGCAGCTAGCGTTGGAGACAATGTTGAGGTCTGAGGTGTACTCGGTGTGGTTGACACCCATGACAAACATAGGTGCGTCCTTGCTAGGGGCGGAGATCACAACCTTCTTGGCACCTCCCTGTGAGAATAAAAAATTGACTGTTAAATTTTATTACACATCTAAACATATCCAAATGACTTAGCCATTATAATCAACTCTAAACTGATTAATTAAAAGAATTCCTTAAATAAAAGTTCCAAATCTGTGATGTGTGTGATCAATACATACAACTAGATCTAATTCTTTGAAACCCCCAATAATGGATCTGTGAACCATGCAAGTAGCTACTATAAGCTAAACACTTTTCAATCAACACCATGTATTGGGTACAGAATCATGCAACTAGCTCAACAGTGAAATAGGTGATAAACACTAATGATCACTGGATCTGATTAATTAAAATCCACAATGATTAATTTGGTGAGCCATACAAATAGCTACTAAAATCTAACCACAATATCAATCAAAACCAAGAATTGGGTACACAAAATCTATGAAATAAGTACATAATCATAGCCATAAACTATAAAAAAAACAAATAAATAATCAAAAGCATCATGCAGAATAGAGAATCAGACCTTCAAGTGAGCTGCAGCTTTGTCCTTGTCAGTGAACACTCCAGTGGATTCCACAACGAAGTCAGCGCCGGCCTCACCCCATGGGATCTCCTCTGGGTTCCTAAAATCAACACACGAGAGTAAGAAGCAGTGAATCTCAAACCCCATCATCGAGCACAAGAGAGAAAATCAACAGGATCTGTAAAAAAAACCGTACCTGATGCCAAAGACAGTGACGGGCTTCTCGCCGAAGAGAAGGGTCTTGGAGTCCTTGACCTTGAGCTCATGGTGCTTCCACTGACCGTGAACACTGTCGTACTTGAACATGTATGTCTGTATTTTTCACCAGATTCACAAATACATCTCAGTAATCGACTCAAAACGAGGGGACGGATCATATAAAAAAACGAATCTACTCGAAGACCCAATAGATCAGGCAAGTGAAAAGCAAATACCATGTAGTCAGTGGTGATGAACGGATCGTTGACGGCGACGAGCTCAACATCGTCCCTCTGGAGAGCAACTCTGGCAACCAAACGACCGATTCTTCCGAATCCTGCAACATTTTTTCAATTACAAGTAAAAAAGTTAGTTCCCAGATCGAACAAACCCCAAAAAAATCGTTCACACGGCAGAGATCTGAAACCACGTACCGTTGATTCCGATCTTAATCTTCTTGTCTGAAGCTGCAGTAACCATGAAAATGAATCGAAACCCATATACAAAAAAACTTCAAAATCAGAACTTAAAGCACGTAAAAATCATGAAAAATCAACAGAAATTCTAGCACCATACCCATGACGATCACTGAGGAGAGTTGGTGAGATCGAAGAGTTCGAGATTTGAGAGAGGTTTTAGTGAGTAGCAGCTGTGCGGTTGGGGCTGTATTTATTCAGAAGCCAGAGCGAAACCTCCGGGTCGGGTCTTCGACCGGGTCGGGCATTTTCTTGGGAAGAAAGAAATGTCACTCGGAGCCGTTGGATTAAACTAATCCGTGTAATGTCAGCCGCTGATCTGTCAACCAGACAAAACAATCTCACGCGCCGTTCGGCGTCTGCATGTGAGTGCCCTATCACATACTTTTCGCCCGGACGAAAATATACCATTATATCCGGGGAAGATTCGAAGTAGTAGGGGTAATTTGGTAAAATCGCTTTGCAGGCTTGACCTGTGGGCTTCAGATTTAAAATCGTGGACCAATTGGTGGGTTAGGACGAGAAAGGTCTCTTGTTGTGGTTGTGGTTGGTATTGAGGTTCTAGATCCTTCCATTTGTTTCTTTTATTTGTTCTTCTTTTTCTTGGTTTATACACCAAACATTCCAAATTAACGTCACCGATTTTTTCTTCTTTTTTTGTGATGTGGAATGGACAGTAGATATCCACCCACTTCATAGCCTAAAAGCAAATTAATTTGTAAGGTTCTCTAATTATCTTTGCATTCATTATTGTATGGATATATATATAGATGTTTAGGGAGGTTTATAATACGATCCTAGACAAAATAATGTAGAGTTTGTGAAGGTAAAATTATTAATATAATTAGTGATGCATGTTCATTTATTTTAGTCTCATCAAGAAAAGGAAGATGCATTAAAAAGCTTAAGAGTATTGGGAAGGAAATCACATACCCAAAAAAATCAATTAAGGTCCATAAATAAATATGGTAATGAACATAAATAAATAAATATGGTAATGAACATAAATCTCATGCTCAATGAGACCAGGAAAAGCATCAACAGAAAGATTAAAAGATTTGGGGGCCCTAATCGGATATAATAAATTATAATAAAAAAATCTAAGATGAAAATTATTTTTAGAAAAAAACTAATACTATTTTTTATTTAAGCAATTTTTTGACACTTATTATATTATAAAAATACTACACTTGATTTTATTACAAAAAAAAATGATTTCACACATGTAGTTGGGTCGACTAGTCTTGTGTATAATTGTAAGTCGAATTCCCGATAACTTATTCAACATATTACGATCTCGTCATTTCCATGTATCGATTTCTCTTCCTAATTTTAAAATCATCCTGGAATTGTGTCTCTTGGTTTGATTGGAATTTACTTTACATTGCATGTGAATTCTAAAACCAGCCCCACATCATTTTAGAACTAACTTAAGTAACGAATTGGAAACAAAGGGTTTGTTTAACTACTCACTTGGATACAATAACTCAAACTTAAATCCTTAATACTACTTGATAACCGGTGCGCTTGTCGCGCCCATTTTACATGTTAGTTTGCAATGTGTTGAGTTAATCAATAATTTTAACAATAGAGTTCATATGTGCTTTGGATAAGTAGGCATCAGTCGGTTAACCAACATCAACGCGATCTTTCATATCGGATCTGAACATCTGACTCTTCGAAAATACCTATTGGCGCTGACACTAGAACACACAAAATCCTATTAGTTTCCGTTCGTCGGTTAACAGTGTTAACCAATAAAACGGAGTTTAGAAGGAACGATGATGAAGGACGACGACGATATGAGGTTGATGATATCGGGAAACCCCAAATCTAGATGAGAAGACAAACACCAATAAGCACAATGTGCTAAAGAAAGACCTCTAACATCAGAGAGCACAAGTGTGGAGGGCGGTGTTATCGTCAATTTATCGACGCCGGTGTCAAAAGAGTGAATAGCGGCACAAAGATAGGATGAGGTTGAAAGTTGCATAAAGGTGCGTGAGTAATATAACTTTTAAGGTTAGAATTAGGAATGAGATTGGTTGGTGGGTTAGTTTTGTTTATGTTTTTTTTATAACGGAAGAATTGAGGGATTGCATTACAAAAAATGCAGGCGAACCAGTACGAATGTCGGACTAGAGTTCCTAAGAACAGAATAAGTCCGGGTCTCCCGTAGGACACCCAGCGCTTTGAACCCGTAAAAATAGTCTAGTTGACATCCTAGACAACGATGAAAGTACCTACTATCACAACGATCATGAAAACTAAAATAATTGAAGCTAAACATAATAAACCAAAGTCCAAATCAGTACTAAAAACAACTAATATAATAAAAACAGCAAAAGTAAACTGGATATTGCGCTGTTCTGCTTGCTTTCCCGAGACTTCCCAGCATTGAACGCCTCGGGTCTTGGAGGATAGGTCGTCTCCCGGCCTTCCCCTCACTCTCCCGGTCCTCTCATTCTCCTTGGCGAGGCTGTTGTTGAGCCTTCGCCTTCTGATCTTCGACATCCTCCTTAATGAGGCACTTTACCTCCAACCCTTGGATCTTCCACTTACATATCATAACCCCACACATGGCATTGATGTCAAGCTTGTTGTCCCCTATAATTCTGCCTGTAGGATGAGAAATGGTATCGTCAATCCGCCGCAGTCAGGGCAGCTTCATTAGGTATGTCCATGATCTCCTCGTCATCCTCTCAAATTGGGATCGGAAGGCGAACAATCAGAGGTGATCTGGACGCGTTGTGGGATGCCGCTACTTTCTTCGCCGCGAAGGTAAGCACGTCGTCTGCTTGTGTTCCTAAAATGGTTCGGGGACCATCTCGAGGCCTCGAAGTGAGGCTCCCCGCCTCTACATGTGT
>JAYMTN010001875.1:0-11962 GCA_036897425.1 Erodium trifolium
AGATGGGGCTATATATGGGATTTTTAAGGCGTCAATAAATCGTATGGTGGTTGCCAAGTCTCCATCAATCTACACAATCAGATAGCAACAAGCTTTAAACAATTAGACAATGCAAGGGCACCAACTACGAAATCATAGATAAGCCATAATCAAATTTAATGAGCCAGCGTCAGTAATGCCCACCTCGAAACTGACAACACCACCAAAGCCAGTCATTTGGCGCTTGGCAATGAGATAGTCAGGATGACTTGGCAAGCCTGGATAGTAGACATGCTTCACCTACAGTTTAAGCGCAACTTCAGTCCTCATGGATTACAAAATGTATGTAGACCACAAACATATTAAATGTCTCTTTCAATCCTTCTCATAGCAAAGAAAAAAAAATCATTTTAAATGCGATGACAGTTAATAGCTGGGTTAAACATGACACAAAGCAGCATTGGAGTAGACAGCACTTAGTACAATACTACAATCACATAATGATTTAGTAGCCCAGACTTAAAAAAAAGTGTATGTACTTCTAGATAGTATGAATCAACACCAAGCTAAATCACCCAAATCAAGACTTGTACCCCAAAGAGCTCTTTCACCAAAGAAAAATAGCATATCTCGAAAGCTGCATACTAGTTTACCCTAAAACTTATGACCTTGCATAAGGGTTACTCAATCAAGTGCCTGGCTGAAAAAAGAAGACAAGGTGCAAGTACAAGAGGCACAAAGCACTGAGTGATGATTATGCTATTCAGGCCTTCCCCTCTGAAGAAAGGCAAATGATGTTTTATGTGTATATTACTAATTATGAAGTCCGTAAGATGAAGGCAATATGGCTTGGAGAATGGTACATTTCTCCGCTGGGAGGTCTAGTTAGCAGATAAGTGAAGCCCAATTGAGTTCTCTTACTCTGGGGAAGAATTCAACTCGGGAAGGTTGTCCAAAAGGAAGAACATTGGCCACACACACATGGGTTATAAGTGGCAATGCAGAGATGAGGGAAACCAGCTTGGTAATTTGTCATATTGAGACAGAAAGGGTGAATGTGCTGATTTTGTCTAGCTAACATGTCTACTGTTATCAAAGTAGCGGCAACAACAATATCGGAAGTAACAAAAAGGTGACTGAATGTAGGCACGAGCAAGTTGTGTGAAGGAATCAATGGTAGCATTAGGATGCCAGCTTTCTAAAAATAGGCCAAACCCCCTGAGCACTCCCCCGAGTTCTCAGTGGAGTATAACCACTGAGTTCGATTAGTGAAAATCGATTCTCCCTTACATCTCTCTGATAAGTCAAAAACTTTTTATTCCTCACATTGCCGAGTTTTTGCTGATCCCGAGTTTTAGAACATTGAAGGGAAGAAAAACAGAACAGATGCCATGGAAACGAAGCAACAATGGGTAATGTTAATATTCATGATATGGTAATGGAAGTTGTGCCAGCAGACCATGATGGTAGAATGGCAGTTGTGACAGTACACCTGATCAAATACTAGACCATTATATTGGATAATTAATTGACTATCACTATGCCACTAGTATTGGTGATGGTCAACACCCATAATTGCAATTTACTATAACTTCAAATTTGGTGGCAATGGTGCCTCTAAGTAGCTATAGGCAGAGCCGCAGAGGACTATGTATATAGAACTAACCTAAATATTTGAATGGTTCCTCGTAGGAGATAGGGATGCAGGTTTTAAATAGAATGCTAGTAATTTATGTTAGTACAAGTAAGTGATTCAAGTTCTGTGACTTCTTTCTGATGAATAATGGAAAAGAAATGAGTACAAAATATATCTATGGTCTTTGTACCTTAGGATGGGCCTCTAAAATTTCGGCCATCCTCATTGCTGTTGAATTTTGTTGCTGTACACGAAGATGCAGGGTCTTCATGCCTCGGATGATCAAGTACGCGGCATTCTGTTCAAAAAATAAAACAAAGGAACAAAGTGTTACGATATTAGCTCAAATTATGTTGAATCTGCAAGATACAACAAGAACAGCTGCAATCCCAAATAACTTAAAAGGTAATATCCAGCATCATGTTCAGCACACTAACCACTATTTCAAGAGGCAATTAATTGAGACTATGCGAATAAACAGTATCATAAACAACTACATAACTGAAAAAAAAAATTGAACATATATCTAGGGATCCTATAAGAACGCACCGGGTTAAGAGCACCACCCAATACGTGATGCAAAGTACGAATTGTAGAAATCAACTCGCCACGACCACTAATGCAACCAGCAAGGACCTGTACCAGTAATCATGATTCTCAAATGGTTGCCTTCGTGGAAATAAGCTTAAAGTAACAAGGCTGGCGAACATAAGCTGACATACATCATTGTGACCTCCTATGTACTTGGTTGCAGAGTGTAGAATAAGATCTGCCCCAAGGGCAAGTGCCCTCTGGTTGAGAGGAGTTGCAAATGTACCATCTATGCAGACCAATGCTCCTTTCTGGTGGCAAAGCTTAGAAACCAATTCAATATCAACGCATCTGAGAAAGGGATTAGTTGGAGACTCTGTGAAGAAAAGAGAGACCTGCATGGCATGATAATGAAACTCAGTTTAGGATGACCTGACATTTCCTAAATACTTTTCTGTAAAGAAGCTAGCAAAAACCACTTACATTGTTCTCGTTGAGGGCAGTTTCAAGAGATTTAATATCTGCAGGGTCAATTACAGTGGCCTGCATAGTTTTTGATGATTTGAATCAAGAACACATAAATACATTACATAATGAAGTACAGTCCAGCAGTATTTTCCTAGGAATACACCAGATTCACAAATTATATTCATATATGGTATGAGTGCAAACATGATACAAGGGCAACAGAGATGAGTCAACTGTTAGAACTCCGTAGTTTTAATAGATGTTCCACATGCCCAAAACATAAGGCAACTGGATCCAGTGACTCAAGAGGTGAACTTGTACCTTGATGCCCATTTTGGGGAGAAAATTCTCAATAAAGATCCTAGTTTTTCTATAGCAATCTGTCGTTGTTACAAGATGCCCACCAGCAGGGACCAAAGCCATCAACATGACAGTACTAGCACACATGCCAGACGCCATTATCAGAGTCGATTCAGCTCCCTCAAGCGCACTGGATGAAAGATAATGGCAATACTAGCCTCATTAAAAGTTCAATCACATGGGAGACCAAGTAGACTTGGAAACAAAAGGGGATCACAGCATACCTAATCTTCTCCTCTAAAACCTCAGATGTAGGATTTCCATAGCGCCCATATTCAAAACTTACACTGCGTTTCTCCTACAGAAAGATCAAAAAGTGGCAATCCAAAGTTAGCATCCATACTGTAATACAAGAAATTACCTTTATAATCATTCCACTATCTTAATAACAGAAACAATATACCAACCAACCACTCAGCCTAATGCCTCCTGGAAATATTTGAAGTAATAAGCCTTGAATCCATTGATTAAATTTCTTAAAAGGGTAAATCAACTAATGTCATTTATGTAAGATATCCTGCACCTTGAAATCAATGAGGTCTGCAGTTTTCTTAAAGAAGTAGGCAGAAGTATTCACAACAGGAGTGGTAATTGCATCAGTCACTATGCCACGACCTAATCGCTCACCTGCACAACACCAAACAACCAAATCCAAAATGACTCTCAACTCCCAAATCACAATACCCCAAATTACAAGAGATTTGATATGCACTTCAAATGCAAAATAAGCTCTTGACTTCAACTCTTTGATCAGCTTAAAATCCCCATTAATGTACAGATCAGTGTATTCATATATCAGCCAAGCTCTTGGTGATGAAAATATAAATAGGCAAAAAAGGGTATTGAAAACGAAGCCATACCAGCATGAATCGCGAGACTTCCTTGGGAGCTTAAAAATGGTGCATACTGTACACTTCCGTTACCCTCACAACCATCGACCGCCGCATCGGCGGCCTCATCGTTGCCGGTCGTCAGCTCCAGCGGAGCTTCCGGCAAGGTGGCGGCGGCATCAACGGCCGCCGCAGGGAGACAAGAGGCGGAGAGGGGGTTCGCCCACGAAGCCGCCACGATTTGGGCGACGCCAATGTTGCTGCAGTTCCGACGGGCCTTGATGCTAAGCTGGCGAACGAAGTTGGGAGGAAAGCGTAAAATGAGGGAGGACATGCCGTGAAACGACGGCGTTCCCTTGGCAGATTTGACCTTGACCCGAGCGGAGAACCTGCCGGAGCCGGATGCGCCGTTGCTGTAAGCGCCGGAGGAGAAACCATTCTCGGAGCGGCTCTGGCAGGAGGAGGAGAATGAGGTGGCGGGCAAAACCCTAGGAGAGGTGAACGCGTACACGGCCATCGGAAACGGAGACGGAGACGTTAGCTTTAACGGAGAGCTGTTAAGGGCGTCTTCTCTGAATTGGGAAGAGACGTTTTAGGAGAAAATGAGCAAATGGCTCCTCGCGAGATTTGGCTTGTGGAATATATAGGAGGCCAGATACGCGGGTCGGGGTTGTCGTTTTGTTGGGGGCAGTTTCGGAATCTCGAGACTGTGGTTAGGTGAGCTGCACTTGTTGTATTTATTTATTTAATTTTTAATGTCTATATTTTCATTGTGCCCACTTCTGGTCACTGTTGTCCTACGTGTACAATTGACGTCTTGTTCCTTGATTGATAATTGACGCGAATCTCCGTATAAACTACAAAATATATTATTATTCATATTTCATTGCTCACTTCAGTAAATTATTATAAATTAATTATTAGTCATTTTTAATGAAGTACATTGATGAGAACAAAGTTAGAGAGACACTTATGAATTATTTAAACTTTTAAAAAAATCTTGTTTGATATGATTTCTGATAAATTTTAATTCCACGTCTTAATTATGGAACAAATTTTGATTCCATTATAAAACTTTATCCTTATCTTTAATTTAAAAAATTACATGCATATCACAAAGGGTATAATTATATCAACCCAACGTTGTCCCGCACTTGCAATCATGACTAGAATTAGACATGACGGGTTGAAATTTAAAACCGGTGACTAAAGTTGAAGATCTAACGGAGTAAAAAATTCTTATCTTTGGACACAAGTAATGAGTGGTCAGATATGTCCCAACACAAAAATGTATTCGATGGCGATTTTGCAATTACCACCACAACTTTGTGCAACATCCACTTCCTCGAGTACGCAAGTCGCAAGGGCACTAGCATTCAAAATCATCGCATTTTCCACCGAGAAAATATATGATATGGAAATTTATGATTCTTGCAATTCAAACAGAGGTAAGAATCTGATTAATGATTTTTTAGGTGTTTAAGAATTCAATCAATAGGCTCGTTATAGAAACTCTCTCAAACAAAAAATAAACTTTTATGAGAAACATATCGATGACAATTTTACCTTGATCTTTACTGCATTTTTTTCTTTGATCATTATAGAGTTATATTTAGGTCCGAAAGAGTCGATATTTAATGTTTATTGTGGATGGAGTTGTTAGGGGTTTGCTTGCCGATGCACTGTGGGCATAGGCGGAGCCAGACGGGCCCCAGGAGGGCACGTGCCCCCCTCAAATTTTTTTTTTGAAAAATTGTTCATGTTTTTTTATTTTTTTTCAAAATACTCTTTAATTCCTTCTAATTTCGTAGTTATGCCCCCCTCAAATTTTTTTACCGTCTCATATTATCGTTGAAAAATTTCGGTGACCCCCCTCACTAAAAAAGTTGGCTCTGCCACTGACTGCAGATCCAAGAAATAGCTTTGGGTGGTGGCAGGATGACTCGAATACAATATAGTTTGACTAGGAGCATCGGCGAGATATTATCCGACGGAACATGTATGTCTTTCTTCTCCTATTTAAATCAAGTTTCATCATAGGGAGGGGCATCCCAGATCGCCCCGACGACTCAAGACAACCAGTCGGTGATATCAGTGCGCCCCACTACGTCAGTTTCGGGTTCCCGAAGAGGGACCAATGTGTTCTATAGACAGTGTGGCATCACGAGCCTTCTAGTTTCTTGTGTTCGTTCTTGTATTCATTTGGTTTTTTTTTCGAAATTTCAATGCAAAGCAGATTAAGTTATTGTGATCACGAGCGTGGAACACCTGCTCGTTATCCCGAGTGCGGTTCGAGGCTAGAGCAGGGCATCCGCCACCCACATGAGGTGGTGACGAGGCCCACAGGCGACGCCCATGTTCCAAACCGTCATGGGCCATGAAACAAAAGTCATATTGGGTCTTAAGTTTAAGATCTAACATGCCATTTTGTTTTGAGGCTCAATTGTAAGGCCCAAGTCATCTTGAGGACAGATTTGAGCCTTGCAACTTTACCATTAGACTATTTGGGCATCTGGTGATGGTTAAGTTGGACTTCAAATGGACTTGGGCTTCAAAACAGAGTTCGGGTTTTTATATTCAAAAAAAGGAATATGAATCAAATTCCGTGTGACCATTTCCCTTTTCTCTTTTCACACTAGAAATTTTCCCGAGAAATGGGAACAAAACATGAAAAGCTACTTTAATTTAATGAATCATTGAGACTTGCTTCCATTTTTTTTTTTTCCTGATACTCGACACAAAGATGAAGCCAATACGTTTCACATCTAAGCTGAAACATACATGAAAACTTAGCAGCAGTATATTAAGATGCTTTTCATTATGAGTTCAAGCCGCAAGTTGATCCACGCGATGCACACTATTCGGTTAAAGAGTCTCTTTGATACTCCATGTGTTGCACGCACCCTTGCTACTTAGCTATGATTAAGGAATCATAACCCTAACTAATAATGTTTGTAATGAAATTGATAGATCATACATAAAACACGTGCATGCCAAGTTTCAAATCATTATATTCGACAAGTTTTGCTCTCCTTAATTTTGTGTGAAATCGAGCTGCCATTTCATACCAAAAAAATCACTGGTACAGTTGGAGAAATCTTTGAGATGAGTTACTTTTGAGCATATAGTTAATAATATAATAACAAATATAAATATTTTGAAACGGAAAATAAACAATTAAAAGTAAGGAGTAAAGAGCATCAATCGTTTCACAGTCAATCGAAAATAAGACGTATTAGAAATATGTTCTAATCAATCAAATATCGTATAAATTTATGCGAATGCGAAGTTAACCTGACGTCCAATACACGAAATTAAAGAGCATCGATCGTTTAACTCTGACATTTCGCTTTTAAACATGTGTCATTTTCGAATACTACTAACAACCAATAGTGACCAACATTTTATTATAAATAGCACGATAGTCTTCCTAGAGAGTACACATAAATCACATACAAGTTTACATTACTCATGGAGAGCAACAAGCACACTAGGGCTAGCTCCTCCTCCTCAACGGCCGACAGGAAAACGGTTGAGAAAAACAGAAGAAACCACATGAAGGGGCTTTACTCGGAGCTCAACTCTCTGGTGCCTCGTCAGCAAGTCTCCGAGACATCCTTGCCGGACCAGCTCGACGAAGCCGCCACGTACGTGAAGAAGTTGCAGATGAAAGTGGAGAAGATGCGCGAGAAGAAAGACAACCTCGTCTCGGACAAGCCCAACATAAGCATCGAGGTTCACGAGGCGGGTTCGGCTTTACAGGTGATTCTGATCACCGGAACTGAGTATCATCAGCTGGTCTTCAATGAAGCCGTTCGTGTGCTTCACGAGGAAGGAACCGAGGTTGTTAATGCTAACTTCACTGTCTCCGACCAGACCGTGTTTCACACCATACACTGTCAGGTACGTTACGTATAGGCTTTGGCAATTTCCATGCACATATATATATATATATATTTTATATCATATATGTACGCATGTTGATTGAACGAACAACACTAAATAATTACGAGACTTTTCCTAAAGATATGTATAATTTCTTTTGTGATATATTTAACAATTGTGGCTGGAACATCCTAAACGATTTTGATTCTACAATGTAGATGGGAGGATCGACGTCCAAAAATGGAGCTTCGAGGATAACTAAGAGGCTGAATAAGTTGGTCCGTGATACTAATGCAAATTGAGGTGCAATTTGCGAATAATATTATCAACCGTGCCGGTAATAATAATATTAAATAGAATAAAAGACGATCATATATATTTGATGGAGAAATATATATTGTTGGTCGCTTATGATTTGCATGTTGCGAAACTATCCATGTAGTTAAATCTACGTTATATGTGGACTTGTATTGTCTGGATATGTGTTGTTGAAACACCATATATACATATCATCAAATAAAAACAATATAGTTATTATTACTACTTTGTTTTTTGTCTTGGGTTGCTGCTAATTAATTATATATCATTCTGTTGATTATACATTGAATTTCTTAATTACTCGTGTTCTGTGGTAGTACTGACAACTTATTCTATTGATTAATTTTAATGAATCAATATATATATACCAGTAAACAAAAATTTATTAATCTTTGCCTTCAAGAAAAAGTCAATGACAAGGGAATGAACCCCTCAAGAGATTTAAGGTAGAAATAAAGCATTATACACTAAACGAATCGGTATGAGTCGTGTGTTTCTCTATTCATTTATGTTCAAACATTAGCCGGATGGTTAAGGTCTTTTGAAAATTAATCAGGACTAAACGAGAATTAATTGAAAATTAATCGGATCAATAAAAAAAATGACATTTAGACTGATAGAGATTTTTAAAACACTGCTTGAGTGTAGTTGATCGCCCAACGTGAACCAATACCGGGCGGAGAGTAGTGTGTTTGATGCTTTAAAACAAGATTGTGCCATGGTGAGCTTTCGATTGAAGATCTCATGGTTTGATAAGGATATGGGCCAAGTACTTGGGGTCACCAAAAAGGATTGGGCTCAACTCAACATGTCTCTTCATTTACCCATGAGAGTTCAAATTGTTAGTTATGTCTTATGTTTTTTTAAAATCTAAAATAGAGATTTCATCAAAAATGAAAATAATGAACCAAATAACATATACCTAATCATAGGGAATAGTCTAGCTTCAGGACTTGCATATGAATGAGAATTTATTACGAGATAATGAGATACTCGATTCATAAACCGTATAACAAGCTTTACCGATACATGTCTAAGTTGTAAGAAAATCATATTAGAATCGATGATTGTTAAACTGAAACATGATATTATTGTTAAACAATCCACATTATAGGCATACATATAGTCTCGATATCATTCCGTAGTCTTAATTTAATTTAGGACCTTTTTCACTTGAGGCTTTTTTATGAACCTACTAGTTGTCACTTGTCATATTCAAGTCAACAACGTCGGGAGGGATATCTAGACATCTCCTCTACTCGATAACTATGTTTTTGTCGAACAAAAACAATCTAAACCAATGTCGAGATCTCATACCATCGTTTCTAGAACATTATAACACATGAAGTCAAGACATTGTGAATGTCGTTCGAAGTAATGACGTCATCAGACATACCCGAATTCAGAAGAAAAAAACGAGAATGGCTACCTTGTGATTTAATTACCTAATAGCTTGAGTTTGTAATTCATAGATTTGTTGAATAAATATAGGTCACAATATGATATCGTTTTTTTAAAGTTTTGTACAATTCTCCAACCAAAAAGGCTAATTGCACTGCTAACTTTGTAGTGTATCATTCATATGAACCATTTAGTTCTAAAACCTTTCCGTATATCTTAAAGAAGTAAAACAAACAGTTGGATTTGTGACAAAATTTAGTTGTTTCCATGGTCATTGTCAGCCTCTCGTGACTCTCTTTCACCGACTTTTATTCCCGTTCTATCAAACATCGCCTTCATCAATGCTACTCTACTTCTTCACTATACCTTTCCACTGATTTTACATGGAATATGATATTAACTAGTCTATTTTTTCACTGATTTCAATCATCTCAATCATTACTTTACGAAATATGAAGTTTAAGAGTTGGAAGACGGATCGTAGATCCAAAGTGTCTGGCACTTAAAAAGCCATATAATATATTAGGCTATTCACAGTGGCGTCGAAACGACGTGTTGTTGGATTGTCGAATCTTATGTGACGGTGGAAAAGGTCGTCGAATCTGCGGTGCGGAGTCGGGTCGACGTCGAATCTGCGAAAGCGCAGATTCTACGTCAAGGGTTCTGTAGACTCAGCGAGCCGTCAAATCGACGGATTCGGGGCCTAACCGAATCTTGGACCGACGAATCTGGGTGTGACACATGGCACAATTCGGGCTTAAATACTGGCTTCAACGCTTCTTCTTCCTCACGATTCTTCTTCAACGCTTCTTCTTCCTCCGTTTCTTCTAATTCCTCCACCTCTGTCGTTTCTACCATCACCGTTTCTGCCTCCGGCGTATCTCCACTGGTGATTCTCCACAGATGTTTGTCCCTCACATTTTCCGACCTCAGACGCTTCTGCCACCACCGTTTCCACCAAACCGTTTTCTCCATCGGAAGTACCATCGTTTCTCCGCCGCCGGAACCCTTTCTTCACCAGCATTACCTCGCCACTACCGAGTGTCCACATTTCGTGTCTCTCACGTCTGATTCTCCTCCAATGGCCGACAACACCCTTATCGAAGTGTCTTCTACGGTGTCGGGCTCGAGCTCAACCCCCCTTATCACGGGCAGCCGAAACCGGGAACGCAAATCCTATCGATGGTCTTGTACGCACGACTTAACGTCAACCCGCCAAGGATGCTTCGCATGTACCATCTCCAATATTTGTGAATTATCGTGTGGGACCATCTCCAAGAGGTGAAACCGTATGGAGGAAAAATTTATGCATAGTTTAGGATGAAACCTTCAATATTCCTACACTTTTTCATCGTGACCAACAATTATCAATACATACATCCAATACAACTATAGAATAGTTGGGTTTCACGTAAATCCTGATAATAGTGACACAACAACTACTACTGAATTATATTTATTTCATTTCCTCTCTATTTAATAAAAAAAGAAACAGTTTGTTGAAACTATTTTTTTCAAAAGAAACAGATTGAATATTAAAAAAAGTAGCTAAAAATACCCACCAAAAAACGTTTTTTAAAGGGTATACCTTGTGGTGTTGGGTTTCATCCATCCTTAAATTACATGCTAACAAACGAATCATTTGTTGTCTTGTTGATGCAGTTTCTGGTTTCACTGTCACGACCTTAATGCCTTGGCCAAATCCACTTTGTTTTCTTCTCTCCCACGTCACTTTCAACACCCCATTCTTAGTTTCCAGCGAATTGCACCTTCATCTCTTTTTTTTTTCTGGTTACTTTCCTTGTCACTGCTCAATTCGTACCCATGAACCCATGATGCGCTACGATCCATTTCATTACATCAACAGAGTGGAATTTTCAATTATGTTCCGCTTCCCATTTCAACGGTTTTGTACGCTTTCGAAATGAACAGACGAGGATGGACCGACGATATAGATGAGGGGAAGTTTACGTTTTGGACAGGGATATATGGCACGTGTTCGTCACCTCCTCTATGATTGGGGTTTGAAGGTATTTTCCTCCATCGTGCATGTCGTCACCTCGAGCTGAATCGTTTGTTGATTATTCTTGATGATTGTGCTTCTTATTACGGACGAACTAGGGTTTGACACGTTTTGTGGTGATGATTTGGCTGCCCCGTTAAGCACAAACCACACTTCAGTACGTTCTTTTTACGTGAATATGATTAGGGGGTTGGATCTTTACATGTTTACCGCGAAAAGAAATCATGCGTTTTGTCCATAAATGTTGTTTGGATTAGTGTAATTTGTTGTGTTGTTCAAACCCCTCGTGTCCGGTCCAGTGTAACTATTAATAATGATGTTAATTTTGTGCTTACTTTTGAAAATAATTTGCTCATTGACATTTAAATGTCCAATCTCAATAGTGCGACCAATTTGTTTTTTATCAGTAAATTTTATTAAAGAATTTATATTTCAGAACAGGAAATATGAGCATGGTAACAAACAGCCTACCACCATAACAACCAAAGCAATGCAATCAGAACAAATAAAGACGGTCTTAACAATAAACAA
>JAYMTN010001876.1:0-11962 GCA_036897425.1 Erodium trifolium
TTGACCGGGTGGGCAGTGGGGAATGCCAAACCTCTTCCAAACCACCATCTAAGTGGGCTGTTGTCTACTCGATCTTTTGACTTAATTGGGCTGCTCTTAGACAAAGGAACGGACCAGCCCGGCCCGGTTCAGAGGCAAAACCAGAAAAGAGCCGAATTCCAAACCCAATGTCAAGCCCATCGAAGTAGGCTCGTATCCAGAGAACGCTACGCCCCGAGCGCAAATTAGCAGAAACCCAAGCTCGGACGGTGGCCCAGATTTATAGAACGCGCTACTGATTCACTCACTCCTCGCTTTTTTCGCTCTCTCTCGGCGGTGAGAAGAGAAATCTCAGGAACACCCAATCTCTCTCTCTCTCTGACCTTCTTCACCTCTCTCTCTCCGTGCTCGTCTCCGGTACCTCTGCAGCCCACGATTCAGCTCCAAGATGTGGTAAATTCTCTCCCTCTCTACGTTGCATTTCCTTTTCTCGGGAAAGTTATCGGGGAAAATCTGTGGAAAATTACAGGAAGTAACGTTAAGATAGGTGAATTGAGATCGGCCAAGCTGTTGTGTGGAGTTTTGTTGTTGTTTTCTCTTCGATCTGTGCTTGTTTGTTTGTTTGGTTGCTGAGAAAACCGAGGAAAGTCAAAACTAGGGAGGACGTTATGCGTTTCTGCTCAAGGAAAGGTTTGAGCTTCAGGATTTAGCTTTAGCTTTAGCTGAGAGACGAGCTATCTGTTTTTAGCTGGCTGAGAGGTTGAGGTTCAGCTGTTTTGCTTGTTTGTGTTTTCATATCGTTTTCTCAGGAAACAACTGGAGGTTGCTGGTTTAGAATGTTAAGGAATGAGCTTGCATTTGTTATAATTTGTAATGAATTGATGTTTTGAGGTGTAGGATTTGAATCTATGTCCCACTGTTTGTTTGGTTGCTGAGAAAACGGAGGAAACTCAAAACTAGGGAGGACGTTATGCGTTTCTGCTCAACGAAGCTTCGAGCTTCAGGATTTAGCTTTATCTTTAGCTGAGAGATGAGCTAGCTGTTTTTAGTTGGCTGAGAGGCTGGGGTTGAGCTATTTTGCTTGTTTGCGTTTTCATATCGTTTTCTCAGGAAACAAACTGAGGTTACAGGTTTAGAATGTTGAGGAATGAGCTTGCATTTGTTGAAATTTGTAATGCATTGATATTTTGAGGTGTAGGATTTGAATCTATATCCCACTGTATCTTGGTCTGTGTTCCTAATTTCATCTATAAACGGTTTCTCATATTTGGTTGTCAAACTCACTATATCCTATCATTAAAAAAAAGCTTTCACCAATGAAGTTGCATTTCAAAATTTTCAAGCTGTTTTGGCTTGCACAAGGGAAAGGAAAACAGAGGTAGGAACCTCGGGTAGAATTTGTATCTTGGATTATAGGTGCATAATGGTTAGTTCGTGGTTTTAATTTCACGAATCAGAAACCTTTCTCATAGCTTGTTCTCAAACTCATCTAATCATATGATAAAATAAAAGGACTTTTACCCACAAAGATACACGATAAATTTTGAACTGTTTTGGATTGCACGACGAGAAGAAAACAGAAGTAGGAACCTCTAAATCATCCAATACGTGCAAGTAGCAGTCAACTTCTTATGCTCTGCGATGATGCTCGTGCTGCCACTTGCTAAATAGATTATCAGTTCTCTCCATTTATATGTTACTGATTTTGCTTGTGCAGAACTGCAGATTTGTTGTCTCTCTGTCATTTCCGTTCAAATCTGTACATCTAATTTCGAGTTTTTGCCTGTCTTTTTAGGTATGCTGCCGGGTTGTGGAGTAAATACAGTGCAACTGCATAGAGGGTGAGATTGTATTATGTATTTTCATTTGCGGCGGGATACCTTTTAGGCAAAGCTGGATAGTTGCTTAACTACTTTGTAGTTAGGCTTGCAAGCACGAAGTCAGATGGTGCATCTAGACCAGCTATTTTTGTCTTTGTTCCTACAGGCAATATAGAGTTATTAGAGTGAACACTTCCAAATTATTTTGTTCACACATACAGATAGCTACACAGGTTTTGTTCACCATTAGAATTAATAAATTTTGTTGTTGAACCGACTATGCCTGAGGTCGAACACATGGATGTTACTCCAGTACAAGTCAGTGACCAGAATGGGAAAGATTCATGTGCCAAACAAATTGCATTGGAGCGAGCTCTAGAGTTTGGTTGTGCAAGTGTTTGCAATGAACCATCAGAGCAGAAACCTGTAGTAGTACGGAATGAGCAAGGAGAAATAGAAGTGGCAAGCTCCAATGGTGTCGATGAGGAAAAGTTGCAACTTCCTTCTGAAAATGTGACCAATTTTTTTGTTACCGAACATTTTGACCCGCTTTCCAAAGATGGTAGCAATAGACATACTGGAATGAAGTCATGTGATGAAACGACAATTTCCGTACATGGACCTGAGCTTGGTTCTAAAAGTGGATCATTAGAGCAAATTCATCAGCTTTGCTCTGACCTTGCACAAAGTCTACCTGTAGAAGAAACAAAGGATATCGAACCATTGGTAATGTCTTCTGAAGATAAGACCAAGGATTCTCTTATTGATCATTCGGAACTGCCCCCTGTTGATATCAGCAAGAGTATTTTGTCTGGAACAGATTCATGTCCGAAACATATTACAGCAGAACAAGGGCATGCTGTTGGTTCTGAAAGTACACTTCCCCCTGGACATGCGCAAAATGAAATAGTGGAGACTGGCGCGGTGGTATCCAAATGTGCCACTACTGAACAATTGGGATCTCCTCCTGAAATTCTGACGGGTAGTTCTCTTATCGAGAGTATGCTAGCGCCTCTTGAAGATGAAACCAATGTAGAGAAATTAGCTCCACATTTTGAAGATAATACTAAAGCCTCTCTTACTGAACAGCTGGAACAGACTCCTGTGGATGGTATCAATAGTAATCTGGCTCAAACAGGATCATGCCATGAACAAATTATATCAGAACAAAGGCATGAGTTTGGTTCTGGAGGTGTGCACAATGAACCATCAGAGCAAAAAAGTCAGATCGCCTCAGGGCCTGAACCCTTGGAAAGTGAAACGGTAGATTTGCCTCCTGGATATGAGACCAAAGCCACAAGTTCTCCTCTTGAAAACATAGAATTGCCTCCTGGATATGAGACCAAAGCCACTAGTTCTCCTCTTGAAAACATAGACTTACCTCCTGGATATGAGACCAAAGCTACTAGTTCTCCTCTTGAAAACATAGACTTGCCTCCTGGATATGAGACCAAAGCCACTAGTTCTCTTGAAAACATAGAATTGCCTCCTGGGTATGAGACCAAAGCTCCGAGTCCTAGTCAAGAACAATTGGCCCAATCTCTGGTGAAAGTTTCTAGTTTTGAAGGATTAGCAACATCACCTAAAGCTACTATAGACTATTTTACTCCTTCAGGTAGCCAGGAGAGGAAAAGTCCAAAAGTACTGAAGAAAAAGCATAGGGTGAAACATTTGGTTGACAGTGACAGAATTCTGCGGCCAAGGTCACAGGAAAAACCTAAACCCCCAGAGTCAAGTACCGTTTTGGTTAATGCTAGTGCAGAGACAAAAGGGGGGAAGAAGAAAAAGAAGCAAACAGCGGGGAATGTGGCAGCCGATGAATTTTTAAGAATTAGGCAACGCCTGAAGTATTATCAGAATAAAATAAATTATGAACAAAGTTTGATCGATGCATATTCTGGTGAAGGGTGGAAAGGACTAAGGTATGTATCTGTTGTATGTAGATTAGCTTTCTATGCTTTACCATTATACACTTGGTTTGATGTATTCTTTTTAGTAGTCTTCAAAGAATAATATGCTTGAGAAGTGGGATAAGAGTAAAGAAATGTAGCTGTTAGTAACTATTCAGGGATGAAATTCTAGTTGTGTGCTCCCTTTATCCTAACTCTATCTTTTCATTATCATGTTCTTTGCAATGATCTGCTTTTAGTAATTTAAATGCTTTTTACATGGGCCAAAGTGTAGTAACATACTTAATTTCGTATGAACTGTAAAATCTAGTTGTCTGATGAATACAAATTGATGACCTGTTAAGCTTGCTATTCATTTGAATTTGGATTTTCTAGTAGCCAATCGTTCTTTCATAGCAGTATGTCCACATGTAGTAGATAGGAAAAAAACTTATATCTATAGTAAGTCAAATCTTAGCAAACTCTCACTAAATGTGATACTAATTAAAAAGATTGTTACACAAGTGATATGCCACTTTGCCCCAAAACTTCAATTGATATAGTAGCATAAAACTGAGATTTAAATATAATTGGCCTATAGCTATCAATTTTCAATAAACAATTCTCATCCCCGAGCTGATGCATGTGAATAGTATCAATACGTCTCCTAAATCTCTTGCAATTTTTACTTATTTTAGTAAACTTAGCATTCCTACATGCTTTTGCAGCCTGGAAAAGTTAAAGCCAGAGAAGGAGCTTCAACGGGCCTCATCTGAGATCCTTCGACAGAAATTGAGGATACGAGATCTATTTCAAAATATCGATAACCTGTGTGCTGAAGGAAGGATTCCAGATTCTTTGTTTGATTCTGAGGGAGAGATCGAGAGTGAGGATGTAGGACAAACCTTTAGTTATAAGTCTTCTCATTCTTTAATTTGTTTAATTTCTAATAATTTACTGTTCTTAAACCTGAATTCCATCGGTTGCAGATATTCTGTGCAAAATGTGGGTCCAAAGATGTTTCTCTTGATAATGATATTATACTTTGTGATGGAGCTTGTGAACGTGCATTTCACCAATTTTGTTTGGAACCACCATTACGAAAAGAAGACAGTAAGAACTTGACCACATACTTTGTTTTATTTAGTTATACTGTTCTTCCTTGGTTTACCTAAGTCTCCTTTTCATTTGATACCTTGCAGTTCCTCCCGATGATGAGGGTTGGTTGTGTCCTGGCTGTGATTGCAAATTTGATTGTATTGACTTGCTTAATGAGTCTCAAGGAACTAATATCAAGATGAGTGATAGCTGGAAGGTCAGTGATTTGTTCTCCTTCTTTTTATATTGGTTAATTTGATTTTTTTGGGATAATCTCACAAAAGTACACTAACATTGTCAAATTTCTCACTCAACTACACTTAAAAGTTCATGATTTCGCACTTCCCCCTATTTTGGTAATAAATGACAAAAGTACCCCCATACCAATCAAGGGAACTCGGGCAAAATTTACTGTAGTGGTGGCATACTCTTGAAAATTTGAATTCTAGTAAAGAGTATTTTTGTCATCTATTATCAAATGAAGTAAAGTGAGAAAATTTGAAAATATAGTGTGGCTGAGAAAGCAAATTTAAAACTCTAGTTAAATGAGACATGTGATAAGGTTAGTGTACTCTGTGTGAGATTATCCTTTGTTTTACCTTGTGCTAATCCTTATTATGCTTTTATCTGTTGTACAGAAGGTTTTCCCGGAGGCTGCAGCAACAGCTGGGCAAAACCAGGATCCAAACTTTGGACTTCCTTCAGATGACTCTGAAGATGATGATTACAATCCCAATGGTTCAGAACCAGATGAGAAGGTTCAAGAAGATGCTTCAAGTTCTGATGAATCTCGATATACAACTGCATCTGATGAATTGGAAAAACCTGCAAATGAAGAGCAGTTCTTGGGTCTTCCTTCCGATGATTCAGAGGATGATGACTATGATCCCAGTGCTCCAGATCATGATGATCATGAGGATGATAAAGTGAAGCCCGAAAGTTCAAGTTCCGATTTTTCATCTGACTCTGAGGATTTGGGTGCTGTAGTGAAGGGTGATTCCGAAAAACCGGCAAATAAAGAGCAGTTCTTGGGTCTTCCTTCTGATGATTCAGAGGATGATGACTATGATCCCAATGCTCTAGAACATGATGATGATGATGATGATGATGAAGATAAAGAGAAACCTGAAAGTTCAAGTTCTGATTTTACATCCGACTCTGAGGATTTGGGGGCTGCACTGAAGGATGGCTCGCCTTCTGGAAAAGATGAAGACCCTACCTCTTCATCACTGAAGAGTATCAAGTCTCGCAGAGGTCCTTACGGACGGAAGAAGCTGATCGACAATGAACTTTCCTCCCTTTTAAAGTCGGATCATGGTGAAGAAGTTGTACCTATCTCGGCCAAGAGACGTGTAGAAAGGTTGGACTACAAAAAGCTACACGATGTAAGTGTCCTTTTGTTACTTTGCATGCAAGTAATTATTCTCCGTCGATATTAATAGCATCTTGCACCCTGTTGAAGTATATAAATTTCACATCGAAAAAACAGAGAAGAAAAACCGGCTTATAAAAGCTAAGGTTACAACTAACTAATAAGTTGACGCTTCAGTGTGGAAGTTCGACCCAGTATAAGTGGGTCATTTTGAATACAAATTAGCAATAATTGCAAAAACTTGCAGAACTATGCGCGTTTTTCAAATAGTATATGTGTATTATTATTATTATTATTATTAGTAATACGTGAATTCATTTATTTTGGAAATGACATTTTTTCATTTACATTATACGTGTTTTGCACTTCGTAACCCTCATGTATACGTGTTTTGTAATTTGGAACCTTTATGTATACGTTTTTGCATGGTTGTTTTCGACTTTTTTGCCTAAAAATTAACCCTGCTGGTGCATTTGTGGACGGAAAATAGTTGCAAAAAAAAATTGTCCACCAGTTGTATTTGCTAAACGCACATAGTTCACTGTAAGTTTGTGCAATTATCCCTAAAATTTGCATGGTATTAGAGCCAAGTTTGGCCCACGTGGTAGATGTCTATGCCTACAAGACACATGTGGACCGTTTGTCACCTCCACCCGGTGGCCTCTGTTCCGCTATGGCTCACGTGTAGACTTTCATCCTACACGTGAGGGGGGTAAAGTGCTACTTATAAAGGCTAGCGCCACACTCAACTAAGGGTCGACCTTTTAGTTTAGGAAGCCCGGTTCAATGTAAGTGACCTGTCTTAACTAAAATTTACACATCATAATTCTCCATTCACATTTCAAATTGCAATGTCATTTTCGTGTCCATCTCTACAGTCTTCTTATCTTATGTATGTTTTGATTCTTACAGGAGGAATATGGAAATGTTTCTACTGATTCAAGCGATGATGAAATTTGGACTGAAAAGGAGACACGTGACGGTGTTTCTTCTGCTTCAAGTGACGATGAAAATTTAACCAATACAGTTGCACAAAGGAAAAGGAAGAAAACAACCGGAAAAGTTGTTCCCGCGTCATCGAATGGAACTACTCCAGTTCTTGAGGATGAAACAAAGGCTAAGGATATAAAGCGTAAACCAGTAGAGCCCAAACACACTTCTAGGAAAAGAAGTCGTCAAAAGATGAACTCCGAAGATACAAATGGTTCACCATCTACGCCAAATGACAAGGGGTCTTTAATATCAGGATGCAGTGATAAGAAAGCTAAATCATCTCCTCCTAAAAGACTCGGGGAAGCTGCCACTCAGGTAAATGAGACATCTTATTCACATACTCGTATTAGAACCTCTTTGGCCAGTGATTTTACCTTATACTTAGGGAGTAGGGTCATTAAATGGTGATATTCTGGTATATACAATTTTACTTTGGCTTTTAAATTGATTTAACGAACAACTGTAAAAACATGCGATGAACTATGTCGTTTTGCAAATACTATTGGTGAAGTATTACTATTTTTTGCAAAAACACCCCCTACTATTTTCCGTTGGCAAATCCACAAATGTTTTTTTTTTTGCAAAAAGTCGAAATCGAAACTAACCATGCAAAAGTGTACACATACGGGTTCCAAATTGCAAAACACATACACGAGGGTTACAAATGGAAAACGCGTATAATGTAAAGGGCAAAACCGTCTTTTCCAAAAAATTGAAGCCAAATGGCTAGTTTCCGTTAAAAACATCTGTTTTGCAGATGGAATTAGTTGGGGGATTTTTTTGCAAAAATAGATAGTTCACGATAGTATTTGTAAAACGTGTATAGTTCACTACAAGTTTTTGCAATTCTTCCTTAATTAAATTCTCTGTAGGGGAAATGTCAAGTGCAAGTAACTATGAGTTGTTATAGTCATGAGATACCCATAGGAAGACCATCCAAGGTTTGTTTGCTTAGAGTATGAAATCATAATTGGTTCTTCAACTATCAGCCTAAGTTTTTAGTTGAATTGGTCCTCCAATATGGTATCAGAGTTGCGGGACAGAGCCTCACGGTCCATGTGTATGTATATTGGTCTCACATAAAAAAGATAGGGAAGAATTCATAACTTGATAAGCATTTTGAGGCATCCACCTATCAGTTTGAGCTTTTAGGTGGGCCGAGCTCTGATAGTTGCTCCCTATGTATATATGCAATAGCATTCATGATATGGCCATTTCGTTCTGCAGGAGCTCCGGAAATCCTTCAATGAAAATCAGTATCCGGATCGAGCTACGCAAGAAAATTTGGCAGCAAGGCTCGAAATGACTCTTCAGCAGGTAGTGCAACTTTTCATTTATCCAAGGGATAATTGTAGAAATGTATCCTGAGGTATTCACTTTTTGCGACTTGTTGCACTCTTCTTTGATAATTGCAAAATAATGTTCCGAACTTGTCTTTTTGTTGCACTTTGTGCAATTTTGTTTCAGAATGGTGATTTTACCCTTTAAAACAGTAAGTAAAAAACTAAAAATCCGAAATTTTCATTGCACTATTTTCTCCCTCTTTGTACGTCCAAAGAAGAACAGTAAGAGAATTGAAAATTCTGGATTTTTTGTTTGTGTTTTTTTACCTGTTTTTAAATTTAAAATTTCTAGGGTAAAATCGTCATTTTGAAACAAATTCACAAAGTGCAACAAGGACAGTTGAGAGCATTTTTTTTTTGCAATTATCAAAGAACATATACAACTTGCAAAAAGTGAATGTCTCGGGGTATATTTTTTCAGTTATCCCTCGAAATCAAACTCTAATTTTGTTACTCAAACATTCAAGTCAGTCAGAAAACTGTTCTATGGTTCTCTTCCAAGCCCAACACCCTCATCAAGTTTCTATGTGCAGGTTAACAAATGGTTTACCAACTCCCGATGGAGTGCTCGCCATTTAGCCTGCACTAAACCTTGCTCAAAATCATGTCCCGCCGGAAACTCCAGAAGGAAGACTCCGGTGACTGAGAAAATCGCTAAGCCACCCGAGCCTGGACCAGAAACAATCACCAAAGATACTACCCCCAGGAAAAACGCTGTGGCACCAGAATCGAGCACGGGAAGCACCAGAAAAGATTCTAGGAAGAGGAAGGGCAAGTCAGCCGACACAAAAGATTCCAGGAAGAGGAAGGGCAATTTGGAAAATGTAGAATCAAATGTGGAAGAGACACCAAAAGCTGCGGAAGTAGAACCTAGACTAGGTAAGAAGAGGAAGGGCAGTTTGGGAAATGTAGAGTCAAACGTGGAAGAGACACCAAAAGCTGCGGAAGAAGAACCTAGACTAGGTAAGAAGAGGAAGGGCAATTCGGGAAATGTAGAATCAACGAGCCATTCAAATGTGGAAGAGACACCAAAAGCTGCTGAAGAAGAACCTAAATTAGGTAAGAAGAGGAAGGGCAATTCGGGAAATGTAGAATCAACGAGCCATTCAATTGTGGAAGAGACACCAAAAGCTGCTGAAGAACCAAGACTAGGTGGGAAGAAAAAGGGCAATTTGGGAAATGTAGGATCAAGGAACCATACAAATGTAGAAGAGACACCAAAGGCTGCTGAAGAAGAACCAAGTCTAGGTGGGAAGAAGAAGGGCAATTTGGGAAAAGTAGAATCAAATGCGGTAGAGACACCAAATGCTGCTGAAGACGAACCAAGTCTAGGTGGGAAGAAGAAGGGCAATTTGGGAAAAGTACAATCAAATGCGGAAGAGACACCAAAAGCTGCTGAAGAAAAGCCAAGACTAGGTGGAAGGGTTACCAGAAGCAGAAAGTCAATCGGTTGACCAACCAAGATAGTTTCAAGGGGAAACCTTCGTAACCTCCCCGAACGGCCTTTAGTAAGGGAAGCATGCTGCACTCGATTCTTTTATTTACAAAATCGCACCTAGACCTTTCATTTAATGTCAGAAGACAACGACCTCCTCCGTTAAATAGAACGTTGTCAGTTTGTTGCAAAAATGGCCACTTTTGTTTTCCGGGTGTTATGTGATTTTTGTGCAAAGGTGAGCGTAAGTTTTTGCAGCAAACTGATTGCGCCAAAGCTGTATAACGGAAGCCGTTGTTTTCTGACATTAAATGTGCTTTTTCGCAAAAAAAAATGGTCGAGCACAATATGTTTCCCCGAACAAAAGATTGTTCGAGGGTGCGTTAGTAACGTTTTTCATCGTTTCGATCTTGATGAAGCTTGTTGTTGATGCCATTGTTGTATTTTGTTAATGGTTCTAATGGTTTTTTTTTTTCCTGGTTTTATTAGGCTGTTTTTGTTCTTCTGCTGTTTTCAGGTAAGCTAAATAGAAACATTTGTCTTCTAATTGAAAGAGAAGATATAATGCTCAATGTGGCTGAAACTTAGAATGAGTAACACATGCCATTTGTTTTTACAGTTAAGAATGGTCTAAAGACGAGTAATGTTTTGTAATCTTTGTAATGAGATGCGATGAAATATTAAGAATATTTTATCTAGTAAGTAATCTGTATAAAAATGGCGATGTTACTCTGACCATTTAAATTTATAGAAAACAAAAAATTCTAGTTTTTATATCGTTAATTCTTTTCCTAACTAGAAATTAAAGATATGAAAATTTAGATTTTTTGCTTTTTAAGTACTTTTTCAAGAGATTAAACATCATTTGAAAATAGGTTTATAAGAAATAAAAAACAAGTATGACATTTTTTTGTTGTTGCAATTATCCCTTTAGAACATCTATAGTCGGATTTGTCAATACTCGGCTATTAGCCCTCGAATCACCGACTAGGTCACTGAGACACTCCGACTAATTTACGTTAACCCCAATTGCCGAGTGCAAGTCGTTAAATACGGATTTATGCGTCGAAGAAGAAGAGAGACACACCAACACTTCAGAAAAAATCAAAATAAATAAAAATAGCAGATGAGTAGCCTTCGACTGTGTGTGCTCTTAGACCACCCACAGTGGAGTCGGTGGAGTCCGTCAATCTGTAGGTAAATCAGGGTTGGAATCGACAGTTTCTATAATGGAGGTTGGATTCGTCGAGTCGAATCTGATCAAATTCAATACGTGTTAGACGAAGAGTGGCTGAAAGAGGAGAGAGAATCAGAGGGAGGAGAGAGAAAAAGAAGGGGAGAGAGAAAATGGTCGCAGAATCGCCGTCAATTAATCTATAGATTTGGAGGACGTCGAATCACAAGTCCTCTGTCACTTTCGACGCAACTATCAACCCCACTACATATGGTCCACTACATATGGTCTTATACAATAAAATTACAGAATTAGCCACTGATGGGCTCAATTCACGTATAGGAAGGCCCATTTGGGGATCAGGTATCGTTCGCGGGAGCTACACTACAGACCAGCAAAAGAGAAAAGCGCGAGCTACATTGCAGAGTAGCAGAGAGAGTGAGAGTGAGAGTGAGAGTGAGAGAGAAGCGACACATATGGAGGTCAAGGTCGAAGAGAACGACCTGAAAGCCGCCGGAGCCGAGCTCTTGCCGGACGGTCGCCGTGGCCTCCTCATCCATGGCTGGCGGATCGAGTCTAGCAACCGCTCCATCCTCACCTCTCCCGATCTTCTCCGGTACTCTCTCTGTCTCTCTCTACTCAACCTGTGCTTTAATTCTGTTCATAAGTGTTTCTTATCTCATGATAATCTCGATTGGAAGAACCGCTCATGTGATCGTATTCGTAGCATTTTGAATTACTTTTGTTGCTTCGGAAATTCATTTTCCTGATTCCAGAACGATGAACGGATCGCATGGTTGTGTTTGTTGCGAACGATGAACGGATCGCATGGTTGTGTTTGTTGGGGGGGGGTTTTTGT
>JAYMTN010001877.1:0-11961 GCA_036897425.1 Erodium trifolium
GCACGCCGTCCAGAACCTCGGCCCCTCCGGCACTTGAATCGGACGGCTCGCCGGCCGATTCGGCCGGATCTCACCGGCAGGTTTAGTCGAATCGACTAGAATCGGCCCATCCGCCGCCGCCGGCTGATTTTGGGGGATCTCTCCGAGCTGAATCAGCCGGAGCTCGTCGTCGTAGATTGATTTCTGGACGGGATCGGAGAGGACGGACCAAGCGTCGGAGACGAGCTTGAGGGCCAGATCGGCGAAGGCGAGCTTGTTGCGGACGGGGTTAAGGAGGTTAGAGAGCTTCCGGTGCTGGGCGGCGATGAGGTCGCGATCGGGGGTGATTCTGACGAGTTGGAGAACGGCGTACCAGTCCGGGTGGTCGTTGACCGGTGATTCGGCGGCGATGAGCGTGTCGGCGATGGCGAGTATCTGGCTGGAGCCCTCGTATCTCGGGTCGGACTCGCGGGCGCGTAAGGCGAATGTCCGGGTCCCGTGCAGATCACGCGCCTCCAGGAGCTTCGCCGCTATGGTTAGCCACCGCTCCGCCTCCGCCACGCCACTCCCACCCTCCATTTCTCTCCGGGAGGATAAAAAGATCAGTGTTTGGATTGAAAAAGACACGTCTTTCTCATAAGAGAAATGGGTGGTTTTTGAAGTGGACGAAAAAGGACAGGATTTTTGGGGAAATTACGTGCACTCGAGAGTTGGAATAATTGTAATCATAAGGCTAGATATGTCTTTTAATACGACAAGTACAAGGTCTGTCCATAGTGTTTTGAGGAATTATTACCCTCCACGGTGGGGGTCGATTCTCCCTTGAAAATGTCGTCTATTTGGTTAAAAATGATGAAAAGTTAACGTTGTCGTTTGCCTCTCCGATTCTCTGTTGACGATCGATAAATGCGCCGACATCGATTTCTCGCTGCTATCTCTATCTCTTTATTTCTTCTTCTTTCTCTCCTTCATCAACAATTCTTCTCCTAACATTCGCTTCAAATTATCCTTGAAAGTATAATTGTAAAAAATTACGGTGAATTACATACATTTTACAGATATTGCCGTTGCAATATTTTTGGTTTTTTGCAACTGATGTACGTGAACTGTTTTCCGCCTACAAATCCATTATCTTTAACAAAAACTAGTCGTGTAACTTCAGCTTTAGGAAACTATAGTTTTACCCCTTACGTGTTTTGCAATTTGTAACCCTTATATATATACTTTTACAAGGATATCTTCCACGTTCTGCCAACATTTTGCCACAACAAAAAACCACGTTAGTGGTTTTAGCAATTTACTAACTATCATTTACAAAAACAAAAAAGAGTTCACTTATATTATTTGGAATACGTGTACGGCTCACCATAAGTTTTTGTAATAATCCCCAACCTTAATACGAACACGTGTTAAAGTAGAGTACACACCGTGATTTCAACAGATGAATTTTGGTTAAGATATCTACAATGTTACCGTAGCCAACAAATCCGATTCAAAACATTCATTTTCACATCTACTATACACTCTTGATAAGAATAGAAAGAAGAGAGCACCTCAACAGCACAAAGAATGTAAACAAACAATTTTGAAAAGAACATTAGTTCAAAGGGTGAACTCTGCTAGTCAATTTTGTCCTTCGACCTCAGAGTTAAAATCAAACTCTTTCGGGAATAAGGAGTTGTTCAAGTTCCTCTCTTCGCCGCTCTAGTTCCTGTTGTTGGTAATGCACAGCAAGTTAGTTCAGGAAACGCCCTGATAGAAATTATGGATAATTGTAAAAAAGTACTTTGAGGTATTCCATTTTTGCAACTCGTAGCCCTCTTCTTTGATAATAGCAAAAAAAGTGCCCTGAAATTGTCTTTTTGTTGCATTTTGAATGAAGAATTTGTTTCACAATAACGATTTTATCTTTGAAAATTAAAATTTAAAAATAGTAAGTGAAAAGCGAAAATTCATATCCCTTTAATTTCTTGCTCTTTGTACAGTACAAAGAGAGAAAATTAAGGGATATGAAAATCTGGAGTTTTTTTTACTTATTATTTTTAAAATATTGATTGTGAGGGTAAAATAGTCATTTTGATACAAAACGTAATGAAAAAAAGTTCAGGACACTTTTTTGCAATTATCAAAGAAGAGGGATTTGGTTGCAAAAAGTGAAAATCTCATGGTACTTTTTTGCAATTAACCCTAGAAATTATGCAGCGTGTAAACCAATATATATATATGCTATCAAGGACTCTGAACAAACATATTGAACGGGAAACGTAACAAGGGATCATAATAGTCTTATTTGACATCTCAATAACAGCCATTGTTTTCTAAAACCTGTGCAAGTGAGAGCTTACCTCCAAATCTCTGATTGCTTGCTCTTTTGTAATTTCTTTCTTCTGACGTGACCGCTTCAGAAATCCGATACACGAGATCCCCTGAAGATCGGTAGCATAACGAAATATTAATCATCATTGGTTCGATGAAAGGCAAAAACAATGTTCTACAAGAATGGAACTAAGCTAAACGTTTCCATCAAGAAAGCAATTAATCTAGATATGAATGATGATTTTTGTAGTCTTACCGAAATCACATACACTAGACCACAGGCAAGTAGCATATAACATGCAATTTTTTGAAGAAGAACAAGCTCCTTCTGCTCTCCGGTATAGTCAGGATAAGCATTCGTCATTACGGCAACACTGTAGAATTGTCATGAATCGAGGGATCAATATCGCTACAAAGAGAAACATGTTTATGCAATGGACGAACTTGCCTGATCTGAGAAATCCTACTCTAACCTAATCTATTTCTAACTTAACATCCCCCACACCTGCTCCCAAGCAGATGTACCCACCGTGATTCGAACCTCTGACCTCGAAGAAGTGAGAGAGCTCTTTGACCACAGGCGGACCCTAGGAACCTAATCAGAAACTAAAGTACTCTCTTACCAAAGCTTGCCGGTCCAACTGGTCAAGGCACTTGTATTTGGGTCTTTGAGACCAGGGTTTAAGTCCCAACAAACGATATCCGCTCCCACCTCTATCATATCATATATTTCTCCAACTCGTGTTGGGTCTCTTTCTCAAGGTGGGAGGTCTTGTGGCAATATTAGAGCTTCTTTCTAGTTTGAAGGATGTCTTAGCCGATGTTACATCAATCTTAAAAGTCTAAGAATCAAAAGTTTGGTGTTCATTTCTTCTACAAAAGCATGTGAACTTAAATCTTGTACACATTGCCGATCAAAAAAAGAAGAAAAATAACTAAAGTACTCAAAGGAGATATGCACGGATAAAACATGAAAGTTAGTAAGAACACGAGACATACAAAATTTGCAGCATGCCCCTGCCAACCCAGTACTCCAACACCTGCAACATATGGGTACAGATACGCAATGAGCTTATGGGACTTGTGATCTAACTCAGGTGAGAAAGCAACTTATTACGTTATAACAGCTAAGGGCCGAAAAGCTGAAAAAAAGAAACGCATTGTGAAGAACGACATATACTTGCAGGTTATTATGTAGAATTGTGAATGCACATCATCACAGTCCCAACTTCAGTAACCACTTCACTGATGATTGTTTTGTTTCATTTCATTTACAGCATCACCTGCTAATCCCTTAACACGCCAAAGATCATCCAAATTACTAAGCTTCTAATTATTGGGCTAATAACATTTCAATATACAAACACTTGATCAGTTGATTACACGGTTTCCATAAATACAAGCTCAAATTGTCGCATAAGCCTTAAGAGCATCTCCAATGGGGGAGCGAATTGAGCAGATGAATGAATCACCTAAAAGGGGGTTTGGCCCTGCCCGGGCGAATTGCCCATGCACACGCAGATGAAAGGGAGAGAGAAATTTGTGGCCACTTGCCACGCGATAGTGATGACCCTTATCAGCTCAAATTGGCCAAATTAAAATCACTATTCACCTAGGCGTAACCCACACTGGGCGGGGGAGAATCGCTCAATAAAATCCCTATTCACCTCGGACGCTCGATAAAATCACTATTCTTTTGGGCTAATCGTTCCACAAAATCACTATTCACCTACGCCGCTCGATAAAATCACTATTCATCTAGACTAATCGCTTGTCCTCATACACGTGACAATGGTAACCCCTATTACCCCTAAACTGGATTAATACCATTGTGGGAGGCTGGGCGAATTAAAGTCACTATTCATCTAGGCTTAGCCCACACAGAACTAACACCATCACTATTCACCTAGGCTTAGCCCACACTGCACTAATACCATTGTGAGAGGTTGTCCAAATCACCCAATAAAATCTCTATTCACCTGGGCTAATCGCTTGATAAAATTACTATTCACCCGAACTAAATCGGTCCATAAAATCACTATTCACCTGAACTATTTGCCTAGACCATTGGAGATGCTCCAACCAACAAGCTATAATGGGTTCCAAACACAATCAATTGACTTGTTCCAGCAAGTATCAGTCTAGCAAACTTAGACACAAATCTCAACTCTCACCAAAACATTCAAAGAGAAAACAAAATCAAAACTCGAGTAGAACAACAACCTTCCAAAAATCACTATTCACATAGGCTTAACCCACACTGGACTTATACCACTGAGAGAGGCTGGGGCGAATCGCTAGACAAAATCACTGTTCACCTTGGACACTCCACAAAATCACTATCCATCTGGTCTAATCGCTCGATAAAATCACTATTCATCTGAGCTAATTGCTCGATAAAATCACTATTCACCTCGACTAATCGCCCAAAGCTATAATGGGTTCCAAAAACAATCAATTGACTTGTTCCAGCAAGTATCAGTATACCAAACTTAGACACAAATCTCAACTCTCAACAAAACATTCAAAGAGAAACAAAATTCAAAACTTGAGTAGACCAAACAAACCTTCCAGAACTTGAGGATGAAGCCCCACTCAGTCTCCGCGAGAACAACGAAAGACGCAATCGCCACAGCATAACACCTGAAAACCCCATCAAATATCTGCAAATCAGCAAAAAAAAAACAGTCAAAACCCTTGCAAAAACATACCCAAAGAATCAGAAACATGTAGAAGATTCGGTACATCGGATCCGCTTTTGAAGGAGCGAACGGCGGAGAGGACGTTGACGGAAATGCAGAGCAAGGCGGCTACACAAGTGAGGAATTTGAAGCATCCACACACCACCAGCAGAGGGTCCGGACCGGTCCTCGCTCTCAGCCTCGTCGCCGACGCCGCCCTCGCCGGCGGCGACCCGTCTCCGTCGCCGTTCCTTGCCATCGATTCGGTTTCTGATTGATTGAGTTTCTCTTCGTGGGGATGTGTGTGTGAGAAGAGGGATTCTTTTCTTTCACCTGCCATTCAAGGAAGTCAGTTCCAAAGGTTGTGTGTGACACGTGGCAGTTCGGACCGGGCGCATAAACCTTTCTCGTACGTGACAAAATGTCAAAACACTCGAAACATCAATTTTAATGTTATCAATAACTAATCGTTTATACTCTGTCTCTTATCTTATAGACTCCATTTTTTAAGTGTATATTTGAACCATTTCAGTTAATAAACCATTTCTCTTCTCATCAGGTCTAATCCTCTATAGGAAAGTGGTACGTCGTTGGGGAGACATGTCCCATCGCGATAGGATCTGTTACAATCTGAACACAAGTTTTGTTTTTGCTCCTGGGATCTTATCAACTTCCTAACATACTTTGTCTCAAAGGGTTTCTCCCACTAGACTAGCGTGTTTGTTAGGCAAAGTAGATCCCCCAAATCGAGTCAGGAAAAATGATCAAGTACATACTTGGAATATTCATCTGTAGTATGCTATTTGTATGTGTTTTATTAAATCTCTTAGTGGCAATAAAAACAGTTATTGAGGGTATAAGAGCATTCACAGTCTTTTAGTCTCATTGAAGTTAAAAAGTTGAGATTACATACTAAAATAATAATAATAAATGTTAGGATATGAGTCGAAATACCCGTTGAGAGTTTCAGACATCAATCTCATACTGAAGTCTCCTAGATGTATTGGTTTTCATCGGTAAATCATCGGTATAAACAAAAAAAATCGAGAGAGACACAGAACATCGCAAACGTGGCGTTGATGACGAACGTAGTGGACGAACGCTGCGGATGGAAGTTGAGGGCGGTTGTTGTGGATGGGGCCGAGGATCGATTGTCATGGACGGAAGCCAAAAACCGACGACGGAGGAAGAGGCGCAACACGAGCGGAAGAAAGAGATACACCGACGATAGGAAGAAGAGGCGCAACGAATGAAGGAGGATGAGGAGATATGCCGACGACATGATAAAATACGAGACGCATGAAGAGGAGTAACTAAGTACATCGACGATAGGTTGAAGAGTCACGACGCAAGAAGAATAAAAAGTATGTGTGTGATGTAGGGTAGGGTTAGCGATGTTTGAGTATTAAGGTTCAGGAAACAATTGTGATTGACGATGCGAGTTGATTAGTAGACCATAGCTCCTTACATGCCACATATTTAGTTGACAACCAGATCTTATGTTTATTTTTGAAGAAACAATGCTAAATTTTTAATATATCAATGAGAAGATATAAATACATCTGATGAATACACATGGAAAACAATAACAACACATTACAGACTCTAAATCGAAATAGAAAACACCGTTACGCATGCTCAATACCTATGTTATAGAAAATTGAGCTTTGATCACTATGGTGTCCCCTTAAAGACGGATCATATGTTAATATTTTATACTCAATAACCGAGCCCAGAACAGATCTATCCAGATCCTCTCTTTCAGACATGGTATGTAACTTGGGCTTTTCAGTGTGGCGGGCTGTTATTTTTCTCATATACATTTTTATTAACTGGGCCGCTAGAGCCACTTGGGCCCAATGGGTCAAGAGCAAAGCCCAAGCCTCACTTAAAAGATATCCCACAGACGAAAGTTCTGTGTTTATCCCAGACTCACTCTTCGCTCTCGCTCATCTTCCTCTCCTCGTTCCGCAGAAATATCAGGTCGCTGGTCGAGGAGTGGCTATGGCTTGTCTATCGACATCGGCGTCTTCGTCTCTGAGATTGGTCTCTCCAGTCTCCAACTCTGTCTACACTTCAGACTCTCGCACCTTGCTCTCTTTCCCCGCTAAGCCTCTTGTTTCCAGTTCCAGGTACTCCTCTTCCCATCCTGTTTGGAAGCCGAGAAATTTATGGAGAAATTGTACTTTACTATGTATTCCTGTTGATTTTCATTTTGCTGACTGACAAATAGTGAATTTAAGCTCTGAATTTGTAAGTTAATAGGGGATTCCTAGAGTATTTTTTGGATTCCTCGAGGTTTTTGAATCTATGATTGTATGTAATGCGCTGACCTTGCATTTCTAGTTGGTTGTTGGTGAGAAGATGCAGCAGGGAAATATGAATCTCATTTAGCTAATTAGCTTGAGATATGTACAGTTTTTGTCTGAGCTTCAATTGTACTTTATTATGTCATCCAGTTAATTTTAATAATAGTAAAATTTGAACTCTGAATTGATAAGTTAATATGGGATTTCTAGAGGATTTTTGGATTCCTCGAGGTTTTTGAATCTATGATTGTTTGTTTGTAATGCACTGACCTTGCGTTTCTAGTTGGTTGTATCTGGGAAGATGCAGCTGAAAAGAAATGGTAAATATGAATCTCATTTAGCTTGAGAGTTGTACAGTTTTTGTCTGAGCTTCAGTTGTACTTTATTATGTCTTCCTGTTAATTTGCATTTTGCTAACAAACAAATAGTTAAATTGAACTCTGAATTTCTGAGTTAATAGGTCATTTTTAGAGGATTTTTTGGATTTCTCCAGATTTGTGAATATATGATTGTTTGTAATGCACTGACCTTGCATTTCTAGTTAGTTGTTGCTGAGAAGATGCAGCTGAAAAGAAATGGGAAATATGAATCTCATTTAACTTGAGATATGTACTGTTTTTGTCTGAGCTTCAATTAATTGAATTGAAATTTGTGGATTTATAAATTATAAGTTAAGTTAAATTGAATAGAGGTCTCTGACAGATTTCATGCTAAGTTCTATTTCTGTTGTAGTTCATTTCTTTTGGACATAAACATGAAGGTTTAAGTTTCTTGTTGTTTGCAGGAAACTCAGCAAGTCAGCTGGTAATGGAAATTGCATCAGAAGTAGACCTGTGAAGTCCATGTACTCTAGCAACTCTCGGGACCCAGAGTTTTCTCAGTATGATATTTGGTCCATAAGGTAAGGTTTCATTGACATTTTATGGAAAATTAATATATGGGGTTGATCTTTATAGTTGTTGTTATCTGGGTCTGTAGACATGATTTGCAAGTTCCATCTTCACCTTACATCCCCACACGTGCACAAGGGGAAGGGCCTCCTCCAATGGTGCACGAGCGTTTCCAGAATGTTATTAGCCAGCTTTTCCAATATGTAAGGCATTATTACTTTTGTTTCTCTCTCTGTTAGTTTGTTATAGTTCAGATTGGGATAACTTTCTGGGTAAATGAAATTATATTAATAAGAGCAGTTGTGTACCTCAGCTTAAGATGACTTGCATATACTATGTTCACTGTCTCCGTTCGATTGGCTTCTAGACAACCGTGATAACCATACGATTTCCTTCTTTTAAAAAATACTTTATTTGCATCATCATCAATGACTCTAGAGTTTCTGAGTTAGTCTCGTCTGCTTGATGGCAGTAGTCGTGGATTGGTGGGTGTGCTAAAAACTATATGGTGTTGGTTGACTTGATTATGTATCTTTCAATAGAGATAGTTTAGTAAGATTGTTTTACACATGTCAGGCACATAGCACTCTTTGCTCTACATTTGTTCAACTTATTTCCATTTCAGGAATTAGTTTCTCATGTTGTTGCACTGCAGTTGGCCTAGTTGCTAATTTTAGCCTTAGGAATTCCACCATATAGTTTTCCAGGAAAAATAAGGGTTCATTTAAGGTTTTGTTATATGGTTCATTCTTAATTTGTGGGACCTTGCCACACCCTTGAGCTCATTATTGTTTCCTTTTTCATTTGATATCATTTCCCCCAAAAAATCATTTGTGATGCCAGTGATCTAATTTATTCTCATTAAATATTATGATTGTGTGTGTGGAAAGGTTTGCTATAGGGAATCACTTTCATCTGTATGTAATTCATCTTAGTTTTTATTTTTATTTTCATTTTTTACCATCTCATAGGCTTGTGTTGATTTTTATTTTTAAAATGGGATGAAAATAGGGTCATGTGTGGGAATGCGAATGGAAGTAGGGATCGCAAAAACTTTGATTCTCATTCCTATTGTCACTCAAAACTGTCCAATCACACCCTGTATTTTTGCATTTTCCTTCTCATTATGTCTTCAGATAAATTGTAAATTCTCCTTTTATGCCTACTATGATCCAGCTTAATTATAGCACCATTTCTTTAGCTCATGAACATGACTCAATCTGATCCTGGGAGAAAACACGCAAGTCTTCACTTAATCTTCCCAACTTCATCAAGCTTTGATTATTTGCTTTGTTAGAAGTCTTCCCTGCATAGCTGACCATATAATAAGGAAATGTTTAGGAATTTTGAGCTTATTCCAATCAATTTATTCCCATCAACTATTCATACCCTCTATTGACAGCGAACATTCCTTGAGGTTGATGCTTCCATTTATCATAGTTATTGATTCTGTTGTTGTTCAATTACATTTCTAGAGAATAATACGTTGCGGTGGATCTGTGGATGATGATATGGCGAACATTATAGTTGCACAGCTTCTTTATCTTGATGCAGTGGATCCTCACAAGGTATGGGATGGCCCCCTTTTTTTATTCTTGCTGATACTCATCTATAATTGCTTGATCTATGATGATAACAATACCATTCATGGAGATCAGAATAAAGTCAAAATGTTGTGTTTTATAGTTGCCAAACCATTGCTTTTAACTATTATTTTGTACTTAAAAGATAATCATGTGAATGTTTAACCATATGAGCATATTGCAACATTCTAAGCAGGATATTGTCATGTATGTCAATTCACCTGGAGGGTCGGTTACAGCTGGTAATGTATCTTCTGATACTCTCAATTTAAGGTTGGCCTATTATTGTTGCTTTTATCTCAACCTATAAGTGAGTATCTGTTTTGTTTAGGTATGGCTGTATTTGATACTATGAGGCATATTCGTCCCGATGTTTCCACTGTATGTGTCGGGCTTGCTGCAAGGTACATAATTCCCGCAGTTTCTTAAACATCTAATATGTATATTCCATAAGATTTTGACCATGCTGGCTTATATATTTTTGAAGCCAATGTAATCCCTTAAAATACGTGTTGGTGGTGGGCATATTATGAATTATTGCATGGTTATACATTTTTTAGGCTTGTCTTTCTGATTTGTGTATACTGCTAGGTTAGAGAACATATTCATTCGTTCAGAATGGTTTTTTAGTAGATTTGCAATTTCTTACCACACGTACGGTTTGTTGATTTATGTATAATAATATTTTCATACTATCACGTGTGCATTGTTTTCTCTTTGATTCTCAAATGACAATTTAGTTCAGGACCATTTATTGAACTGCTGCCAACTTTCTCCCTCATAGGGATAGGGCATTGCAATGTCTTTAACTACTGTCCCTCTATTGCTAGTGTACAATTGCTGAACTTAGCCAACATTTTAAAAAAAGGAAAATGTTATTTACATACCCTCGATGACCTTTGACTTTTAAAAGCACACCCTCACCTTTTCATAATCATACTGATAAAAGGTTGTCGATTGTTAGTTTCTGAGAAAAAATATTGGGCTTTTTGAGAAAAACCAAAAGCTGACAGTGTGTTCCTGATAGCCCATCACCTATTCAGTTTTTTTTTTTTTGAAAATCAAAGGTCATGAGGGTGTGTTAGTAAAGTTACCCCTATAAAGACTCTCTGAGTCCCTAACTGCTGGTGGTTGTGACTGAACGGCTCACATAAAATTGTGCTTGAGTTTACAAATGGATTTGCACATACCTTCAATATTCATACTTCAATTTCTATATCCAAATTGCGTACTTCCCTCATAGTAGCTGAAACTGAATCTTAGCTGTCAATTTATGTATCTTTTGCTGTTTTGTGAACAGTATGGGAGCTTTTTTGCTTAGTGGTGGAACCAAAGGTAAACAGTTTGTGCCACTTTTGTCATTGCATTTTGAAGTTTTAATTTCTACCCTTTACCTAGTTTACGGAACCTGCTTCCCACTCATAATTGCAGGCAAAAGATTTAGCTTACCTAACTCGAGGATAATGATCCATCAGCCTATTAGTGGAGCTCAGGGTTCACAGACTGAAATCGATATTCAGGTACTCATTTTTCCTTGTTGATCTGCTAACTCCTTTTTTGGCGTACCCTGTATCTTGTTCAACTATTATTTGATGCTTCTAGTCTTACATCTTATCATATATGTTGATTGTGTCTGTTGTGATAATGAAAACTTGATATCCTTGTATCCAGTGACATAGTTGATCCCGTGCCGAAGTCACTAGATTTGGTCTTAATATAGTGGATGCTGTGATGCACTTAATCTGGGGCACTATGTAGGAAAAACCTAGTCTGTAGTACAAACTAAGAACTCATCTGGACCGTTAATATATATAGGGATCCAATGTTATGTCCCATGATTTTAGGGGGAAGGGGTTAACTTCATTAGCAACACCCCCTGACCTTTGTTTCTCAAATACACATTGTAAATGTGAAGGGCCTTTTGTTTATCATAAAAAACACCCGGATTTGGGTGATACATAAGAAAGGTGAGAGTGTGTTCATGATAAAGCCATCACCTTTTCTGTGTAAATCCGGGTGTTTTTATGACTACGAAAGGTGGCAGTGCCAGTATTAATAACTCCTCACCTTTAGGAGGTATTTTTGATAGTGAAATGTCAAAGTGGGTATGTAAATAACGTTTCCCCTAAAATAAAGGGTTAATTGTCAAAAACTACCCTAAAGTATTGTCCACAAACGAAAACATACCTAAAATTGTCCACAA
>JAYMTN010001878.1:0-11961 GCA_036897425.1 Erodium trifolium
CTATTGTGAAGCCACTCGATAGAGTAGTTATGTTTTTGGGTTCCGGTGGGTTTCCACCGGTTTAGTCTCCTTCGTTGCGGTCTTGACCGCCGACTAATGTTAAGGCTGTAGTCTCCCTCATCAGGGGATTGTGGTCCTAATGAGCTGGGAGTTTTTTTGTTCCTGTTAAGGTTTTGGGTTGAGTTTTGGTCTGGCTTTTGAGCAGCTACAACCCGTTCTTGTTTACTTGTGCTTAATGGTAATGAAATCTAGGCTTAAGGCATTCTCTTGGTTTGTTCTTTATGTTGTTTGGTTGGTAGCTCTAGTTTGATGATGAGTGTTTTCTCAATGCTCGGTTTGCAATTTGTTGTTTGGTTGGTTCTTCCTTAGTTTGCCCCTGATTGGATTGTGTGCTAGTTTGAGGCTGAGTGTTTCCTTAGTGCTCGTGTTTGTAGGGGCTCTGCCCTTGATTTTTTCCTTTCAATCTTTGAAAGAAAATATTTTAATATATGCTTTGCTGATAATAAAAAAACAGAGGTTCCTCCCCTCGTCTCTCCGGCGAGAAGCTTTCCCGCCCCCTTCTCTACCGCCGACAAAGATGAAGTTCTCCGACTAGCTCCGGATTTTAAGACCTCCATGGGATGCTTCTTTACCATGTCGCTGCTGTCATCACCTCTCTACCGGCACTATTGTATTGTCTAGGGAAGTTTGTGGCCGCCTTCATGTGGGCCGATGTCGTGGCCGCCTTCATGTGTGCCGATATTGTGGTTTCCTTTACGTGGAATGATGTTGTGGATGCCTTCAAGTGGGCTGGTATACTCCCACCACCCCTCTTGATTCTCTTAAGCTTTGTCAACGTTGCACGCCTTTCCCTGTCCCCTGCCTCAGCAGTCGGGCGTCTTGATGGGCGGTAAGTGGAATGAGCATGCCTTGGAATAACCCTCTCAGTCCGATTGTGGGGCCATCTGACCAGGTCATGTTCCATGGGGCGACATGCTTCACCACTCAACAAGACGATCACCGGGTCGGGTATTTAGATCTTGGTCTTGTCTAATTGAGCGTATCTACTTACTATTGTCGTTTAGCTTTTATTTTATGTGAGAAGTTTGGCGTGTAGCCTAGGACGCCGGGACACATATTATGAATGGGGTTTTCGGATTATAATCTCGACGGTAATAAATTATTAAGTGGAAGAAGACAAATACCCATGCAAAATATAAGTATTCAACTGAGTAGTAAATCCAAAGAAATGTTTTTATTTTTTTATACAACTCTCGCCTTTCCCTTTCCTGCAACAACAATCGGGACGCGGCAATTTACAAATAAGCTCGGCCTTCCCAATCCTTCTTCATCACGGCCATTGGAGGGAGAAAATGAAGTTCAACCGCCGGAGCAACATCTTCCGGGGAGGCGATTCCACGGCCGATGGCTCCTCAAAGTCTCCGGCGGCGATATTTTGGCTCGTCCTCCACGCACTCTGTTGCCTCATCAGCCTTGTACTTGGATTTCGCTTCTCTCGCCTGGTTTTCTTCTTCCTCTTCTCAACCTCGTCTACCAACCTCTACACGGCGCCGTTCCGGTCCACTACCGAGATTGCCGGGACCTTGCACCTGGCCGAGTTTCCGGCGAATCAAACGGTGGCGGTGGCAGGGGGATCTTCTAGTTCTAGCAGCCGTGTGGTGGTCGGGCGGCACGGGATCCGGATCCGGCCGTGGCCGCACCCCGACCCGGTCGAGGTGATGAAGGCGCACCGGATAATTGAGAGGGTGCAGATGGAGCAGAGAAGGCAGTCGGGCGTGAAGAGCCCGAGGACGGTGATTGTGGTGACGCCTACTTATGTGAGGACTTTCCAGGCACTCCACCTGACCGGCGTGATGCACTCGCTGATGCTGGTGCCTTACGATCTCGTCTGGATTGTGGTGGAAGCTGGTGGGACTACCAATGAGACAGCCATCATTCTCGACAAGTCTGGGCTGAGGACCATCCACATTGGGTTTGAGCAACAGATGCCTGATTCCTGGGAGGATCGGTACAAGATGGAGGCTCGGATGCGGCTTCGTGCTTTGAAGTGAGTTCCTCCTTCTTTACCTCTAGGCATTTCTCTATAGAGGAGAAATCAAATTGAACTCATGGATTGCTTATAATTTAATCAGAATTTCTGTTTGGTAGTACTAAACATTTAGGGTTCAGCTATAGTTTCCATTTGAGAATCTTACTGTTTAGTTTAGGTTTGAAGGAGTTGCTGGATTGTGGAATTGACTCATCTAAGACTAATGTCTACTGTTGCTGGCTTCAATTTGTTTTCAAATTTGTTTAGTTGATAATCTTACGATTTAGTTATAGCACTAGGGTAGTTGCTAGAATGTGAATTTAACTTGCTCGCTTTGTGATGGACCAGAGTTGTGCAAGAAGATAAATTGGATGGGGTGGTGATGTTTGTGGACGATAGTAATATGCATAGCATGGAGCTCTTTGATGAGATCCAGAATGTGAAATGGATTGGTGCCGTTTCAGTTGGGATTCTTGCTCATTCTGGTGATACAGATGAATCCATGCCTCGCAGAAAGGAGGGGGAGGAGACCCCGCCAATGCCTATCCAAGGTCCAGCTTGCAATTCATCCAATCAGTTGATAGGTTGGCACATCTTTAATTCGCTGCCATATGCTGGGAAGAGTGCAATTCACATTGATGATAGGGCAGTAGTCCTCCCCAGGAAGCTGGAGTGGTCCGGGTTTGTGATAAATTCCAGGTTGCTCTGGAATGAATCTGAAGATAAACCAGATTGGGTTAAGGATCTCGATACACTTGGTGAAGCTGATGAGGATTTAGACAGTCCGTTAGCATTGGTGAATGATCCTTCTGTGGTGGAGCCTCTTGGGAGCTGTGGGCGTCAGATTTTGCTTTGGTGGCTCCGGGTTGAAGCTCGTGCTGATAGCAAATTTCCTCAAGGGTTAGTCTTTTACCCCCTAAATTTTGAAGTCATTTGTATATTTTTATTCCATCATATACCCTTGCTCAAACGAAACGATCAAGGGAGAATTACTAAAAACTGCCCAAATGAATTGGGCGCAGACGAACAATTGCCCTATGTTTAAAAACGTGCCAAGAACTGCCTCATGAAATGGGTACATTAGGTTGAAATAAATGAAAAATGGCAGAATATTCTGTTGAAATGGACGGGAAATTCTTTTATTATTATTATGTGCCGGACACATGAGACTTATATTTTTCAAAAATCCTAAACTACCCTTTTGATACCCCAACCCTTTTTTTGTAAATAAATATTAAAAAACAATTTTGAATTTTAATTTTCGAAATTAATGTTCAGATTTTTTTTTCAATTCTTTTAGTTTTTTTAACAAATATCGTACAAAAAATAATTCAATTTTTTAATCTATAATTTAACATTTTTTATTCATGTTTTATAAAAGATAATTATTTTTTTATTCAGAATTTATATAAAAAAAATAAACAGTTAGTTTATTCAGATTTTATAAAACTTAGTCATTTATCTCTTCAAAATTAATTTATTTTTGGAAATGAATCCAGATTTAATTAATTTATTCAAATCTATTTTTCAAAATAAATATTCAGACTTTATAAAAATAGTAATTATTTTATCCAATTTACTTACTTAATTATTCTAATTATTATTTATTTTTTTTTAAAGTAATCCAGATTATTTTGATAATTATTTTTAGAAAGGTAATTCAAATCTATAATTTTTCAAAAATAATTCAATTTTTATAAAAAAATATAATTTAATGTTTACAAAACAATTTTTATTTTCAATTCCGATTTAAAAAAATATATTATTGAAGAATATGAGAGTATTTGTTGAACTTTTAAAAGTGAATGGAGGGTATTATGGTCTTTTTAATTGTGAGGGAAAATTCATCATTTTCCCTAAAAAGCTAACATGTCCCATTCAATGGGCATCTCGTGGCATATTTTTAAACATTAGGTAGCTTATCATCCGTGCCCAATTCATTTGGGCAGTTTGAGTAATTCCGCTAAGATCAATTATGGAACTGTAAAAGTTGATCTTCTAGTAAACAATTCTTTGCCAGTCTTCTATGTACATTTAGGTTTCAATCAGTAGTATAAGGTTCTGGACTACTTTATACTTTTCACTAATGATGAGATTGTTTTCTTATTGGGCTCTACTTATCAACCAAACCATGCAACTTAATTCCCCTTGGTGTACAAGCCAAAATGTATAATAAATAAAGCTACAATAAAAATATCTCCATTTCTTGTTACATTATGATACTCCCTATATTCCAAAATGAGTGTCCTACTTTTTTTGATGTAATTTCACTAATTTTTAATCCTTAGGAACAGTAGGCACCTCAACTGTCTTTCTTGTTTTGATCCTCAAAATTTTCGAACTCTTAATGTTATTCCAACTAATCTATTGGTAGTATAGAGGGATCCCACTGGGATCCTGGCAGCAGTATCACTTCCAGTATAACCAGTATACCATATAGCCTATTTGTGTTATTTCTGGCTATGCTATGTATTAACATGGCATAAACTTGAAACTAATCCAACTTACCCTTTTGGTTATGACTATCTTATTTAATGAAATAACATTCTTTAAGCAAAGATTGTTTGTAGTGATCAACATACATAGAAATTGTCGATTTTCTTCAAAAACTGATTTAGTTTTGAAAACCTTACAATATATTTGAATACATACTCCGTTGTCCATTTGAAAGATGTTTGTCACGTGGATGGACTATGTCACAACTCACAAGCTAAATATCAATGTGGCTTGTCAGGGTACCATTGCTAGATCCAGGATGATCAAAACTGATTTTCTTCGCTAAAATGTGACTGAATAATCTGTTAAGATATTCTCTGTTTCTTATCACGCTTTCTTTACTTTGTGGTGTTGTAAGTCCTAGTTCCACTCTTGCTCAAACCAACCTTTGCGTCTCCAATCTATGCTAACAGCTATTTTGTCAAACAGATGGGTAATTGATCCTCCTTTGGACATCACTGTCCCATCTAAGCGCACACCATGGCCAGATGCTCCTCCTGAGGTCACAGGTAATGAAAAAGACCAAACAGTGAAGCGTTCATCACGCAGAGCAAAAAGAAGTTATCGTAGTAAAAAAAAGCATGAAGCAAGAACTCTGGACTCATGGGCCATCACGAGGCATTCTGAACAAAAGTAAGGCATCGTTAGCTAGCCAAATATGCCACATCTATGGCATTGAGCAGCTGCAGGAGAGTTGATTAGGGAGCAAGAAAACCATGCCAAGTACATATGGGGAGACCAACAAGCTCTTAGGTTTGGCTTTTGGCTTTGCACTTTGTATTTCACTTTTTCTCTTTTCTATTTTTGTTGGGGGATTGATATTCCAACGAGATGAAAGAGGGTATAGTCATGTTGCTGTTGTAGCTTGTATTCAAATTGTTTCAAAATTTATACATAATTTTCTACATAGGTTATAGAGTTTGTGTTGGGGTATTTTTTCTTAGAGGAACCATACACGAGTGTAATAAAATCCATTCATATACAAGCAATGATACTGTGATTATGAATTCATATAAAGTTGGATCTGTTAGAAACTATATCAGATTAGTTTTTTAATTGGGTTGACTCTCTAATATGATACTAGATGGTTCCTCACAAATACATCCTATTTGTCCCATTTAAATTAACCACATTCAAACTTGTAAACGGGTTTGTTCATGAGGCGTGTATTAGAATATAAATCTATAATTGGATTTTAAACTATCTATTTGAGTTTTTAGTTAAGTTGGTATTATAATATAGTATCTCATGGGTACAAGTTCAAACACCATTATCTTTAAAATATATAATTGTATCTTTACTTATTTCATTTACCCTTAATGAACCATTATTCAATATTGTTTGTAAACATCTTATTTCTCATCTCAGTAAGTTCATTTTTTCCTAAATAACTTACATCCAAACCAGTGCACATCCATAATTAGGTGAAGAGATATATTGGATAAATATAAATGTGTGATACACTTGTGATGGAGAAATGGGTCTCTGAGCAATGATCCAAGTTACATGTATGTGATGGGCAAGCAAGGAGTAAGGAGTAGTAGAAGAAAAGACCAAATGAAGATTCAAGAAATAGGATAAAAAGGAGAGATGGGAGATGCAATTTGGTAACACAAGTGCACCTTCCTTACAGCTCCTCTTCCTATTGGTTGGTTTCGGAGACCGTTAGTTGGATATCTAACCTTCAATTTGTGGTGGACCATCAACTGGACTTGTCTGTCTCTTTGCCAACCGCAATCCAACCCTATTCACCACAGCTTTGAATGTCAAACAAGAGCTTTTTAACGTTAATATGTTGGTGCTGATTAATGGAACAAAAGTAAGAGAGCGAAATAAAAAATAACAGCCGGAAAATCAAAATAATAATAATTAAATAATCACGAACAGCCGGCAACGCATCCGCTGATGATAAGCTCATCATCGACGCGAACTGCAGTGCGAACAGCTTGAAAATATTCTAACTGTGAATACTAATCGATAGTTTTTTTCTAAGAATCCATGAATGTCAAAAAGATATTTTTATTCAAACAAACTAAATATTGATCCTTCAATTCACCAAACCAATTATTTTTAAAAAAAGAAGAAACAATTGCTCCCATTTTCTGTAATTTGTTACTTCGGAATTAAGACACTGCAAAATATGTATACATAGGCTTTATTGATATCGAAAGTTGGACTCCAGTCCAGATAAATGGTAAAGAGTAAAGTCTCCCTGCCCACGTTACTAAAAAGAGGACAAAGATTCGATTAGATCGAGAATGCCCATAACTTAAGGAATCCGATCTTTAGATAAATATATAATGCCCACAATTTTTTATATTATGGCTGCAACTCTTAAGGAGTTTATAGATAAATAAATAAATAAGCTACTGTACAGCATTATTGTGTAAGTTAAGTTCAACTACAAATATCATTTTAAATATTGCCCCTTAAAATAGTTATATTTATATATACATTTTTTGGACCTTAGTCTGTCGGCCCCCAGATTAGGCACGATCTCTAGGGTTGCGTCTTTATCACGTTCTGCTCCGACCCTGGCCTTGGCTCCTCCTCCCTCCGGCGGCGCAGTCTCTAGGGTGGCCTCCTCTCCACGACCCGAGCCTGTCCTAGATCCTCATCTACCTGGCGTGGTCTAGGGTTGCGACTACTGTCAGCCGAGGTGCCTCTGATTCTATTCCTTCTAGGGCACCGCCTCTGCAACGGGATCCAGACAAGAGGAAGGCCCCTATGGAGGACATTCCCCGGACGACGGTGGAAGCCTTGGGGTTAGAGCGTTGCCTTCCCAATCAAGGGAGGATCCCAATCACCCCGTCGGGCCTCGCAACTCTGGGAGGAATGTCGAGGTATCGATCAAGGCACTTGGATCCGGACGAATTCTCTTCGTCCTCGGCTGACCTAGTCTCGGACCTTCAGGCTTCTTTGGCAGGCCTTCAGGATGCCTTGTCGTCCTGCTCCCTAGATGAGGAAGAGGAGGTCGAAGTGGTAGTCGCATTCTCTCCAGCAACGTCGACGACCATTGCCCGCCAGCAATAAGGGATGGTGGGGAAGTTATGGTCTCCGAAGGCCCCTCAGAAGGAAAGTCATGCGTATCATCACAAACGCGTGGGGGAAAGCTGCTGAAGGCCTCTTTGGGTTTTACTTCCGGTCCCCTGAGGCTCGGGCGTGTGTCCGAGGCAACGAGCCTTAGTGCTTTGATAGAAGGGCTCTGCTGCTTGGTGAACTGGATCTGTGTGCTCGGGAACTGTTGGTTCTCGATCGGATGCAGCTATGGGCACATGCAAGGGATCTTCCGCCTCTAGTGTGGACAAGGGGAACGGGAACCTCCGTTGGAGACGCGCTAGGAGCTTGTGTGGAGGTCTCGTGTGACCAATGGGGCATGTGCAGGGGCGGAACCGTCAAGGTTCGGTTCTGGTACATCCTCGAGAGGCCCCTCCATTGGGGAATGGTCCTTCGGTTCAAGGAATTCGTTGAGTCGATCAAGATTGAGCTCACTTACTCCAAGCTCCCGAGCTTTTGCTACAACTGTGGACGGCTCGACCATGTTCTGAAGGAGTGTACGTGGGCGATCAGAGATTTCCCACGCTTTGATTCCTCCCTGCTGGAGTATCATAGAGAAAAACAGGTCAAGTCTTACGCGACAGATTGGGAGGAAGCTCGCCGCTCTTCCGTTTCCTCAAATTCCATACCTAAGGGTACCTTATATCTAGATAGGGTCCCCCGAGTTTCCACGGGCTCCATACCTAATGGTATGGTGGCTCGGGGCACTACCCGGCTTGTGACCAATCAACTCTCTGCTGATTCGGTTGCGGTGGTTCCAGCGGCCACCTCTGGTGGGTTTGGAGGTGGAGGACGCGCGGTCTCGGGAATGAAGGTTGTTGAAGTTCCAGCGCCCCCTGAAGGGTCTGGAGATGGAACTGGAGCACTCAAGCGACCGATAGCTGGAGCACCTCGGGATGACCAGGCCAAGGCGGGGAAGCAGCCCCGCCAGGAGGAATGATAGGCCGGCTGAGCATCGGGGACTGGCTCTGGGAAGGGTCCCAAGACGATGCTTTGCCTCGCACCATCACCACTGTTGAGATCCATCAGGATTTCCGATACCCCCTTCCCCTTTTTTGTATTCTGTTTCTGCCCATGGGGCGTCAAATACCGTCTATGACGGTTCTGATAGTACAAGGATCAGAGAACCATTGTTCTTTCAATATGTCCTTTTCGTATTCGGGGATCATGTTCCTCAATGCACAACAATGTAGTTGATTTATGATTAATAAAGTTGCAATTTTCACTCAAAAAATATATATATAATTACAAAATCATTCAATATGATAATTTTAAATTTATACGAGATAATTCCATTTCAATACCTTAAAATTTTCAAATTCCATTTAGAGTATCCTAGATTTTTTTTGTATCGTCTCACTACCGTAAAGTTCCGTTTGTCTCACTACCTTAATGTTCTGTTTGTCTCACTTTAATACCTAACGTTAATTTTTCATCTATTTTTTGATGGAAAATGGTCATGTGCGAAGCACATAACCCTACTTTTTATTTATAAAATGACAATAATGCCCTTGTTACTCTAAACCCTAATGTGTTAAACCTTCCCTCTACCTCAATCGCACCTCCCATCCATCCCAATTTCTTAGTAAAGCATTCCAAACCATTCCCTTTTTGGCCTCCTTCATCCCTCATTCACAGATCCACCGCATCATCCTCCACCATAATTGTTCCTCTTTCATCTTAACACTCAATTATTTGTAGATATCACTACACCAGCTTTCATCTTCTGCGACGGGGCCCTTTTTATGGCGTCGCAGAAGTTATATTCTTTTGTGACACCATTGGATGACGTCGCAGTAGTTACAACCTCTACGACGTCATCTAATGGCGTCGCCGTAGGTTGGTCACCTCTGCGACGCCATCCAGTAACATCACATTAGTTTTTTTTTATCAGCAAATTTTTATAAATACCTAGCCTTTGAAATAAAGGACTAGGCAAAGGGAAACCCTTAAGAAGATTACTTACAAACGAAGGCAACCTCTAAAGAGGTTCCTAGCGCAAAGGTTTGCAGAGTAAGTAACCCTAATATTACAGGTCTGAGACACACCTCAGCCTGCATAACCAAACAACAGATAAGGGTATAACAATTGCTATACCCAGATTTATCAACCATGAAGCAAACAAGCCAGATATAACCTGGAAGTACTAGTACTAACAGAATTAATAAAATGGGTCGAAGTACCAAATAAGACAACCCTGAAGTCTAAGAAACAAAGGCCTAATGCCAGAACAGTGAGACTGAAACCACTACCCACAAATGAACAATAGAAAAAAAGGACACTACCTCCCTAAAAACTGGTGAAACAGCCACCGAACACAACTCCAAAAACACAAAACCCGTAAAATGACTTAAAACTTGAATTCCCCTAAACTCACCGAAGCCACAAGTTTTGGCATGCCAAAAGCCAACACCACTTAACGACAGAGTTAAACCACTGAACCCGACCTGATCCGATCTGCATACAGAGCCATAACTAGGCCAACCTTCGATGCCGACCAACACTAGGACCGTCACAACTATGACCGGAGGAAAGTAGAGCTACCAAATCTAAGAACAATGTAAGGGAAAACACAAGTAAAAGCCAAATACGAGTATACCAAATAAAGTCAAGCTCCACATCAAACGAAACTAGTCCCGAACTACAACGATCTTCACCGAAAGAAGTGCGTCCCACGGCCAGTTCAGGTACACAACGTTAAGTTGAGGAGAGAATTTACATAGCATAATGTTTATGGAGCAATCACCACCGCAAACAAGAGTTGTCCAGATCAGCGACAATCAACACCAAATTGAAGAAAGTCGTCCCACGATCGGACCTCGATCAGCCCCTAACACCGTGACATTCGTCCGGCCAACACCTGCAACGGACCCATTAACAGAAGCCAAGGGAGGGAGAAGCTGGGTGAAAAATAACGATCTGAGCTGTTAAATCCGGAGGACCTCTTGAGTTGGAACACCTGAGAGCTCAAGAAGGAACACCGATGCACATCCGAAGCCTCGACCTTACCACACACCATAGATCCGTGATAATCCAAGACCGAGAAGGAGAGGGAAAATTGCCCAACGCCAGACCCGAGGTGTATCGTCGGTGATGTGACGATGCCGGTCAGCCAAAATGGAGAAGTAGAACCAGAAGAAAAATAAGGAATCTAGAGTCGACGAACCTCGAGAGTAGAAAACTAGCAAGCGATAAACGCGTCGACCAAAAATCCACAAAAATCGCCACCTGAACAGTCGGAGAAGAACGTCCCACTACTGGATCTTCTTGAAAACGACGTCGGAGAGGAGGAGTAGGAGGGGGTTAACTGAGGAAGTTTGGAAGCAAGAGAATCAAGGAAATCCGTACAGGGAGATGAGGGGGAGGCATGGGAGGGAGGGACGAAGGCACCACCGACGACTGCCGTGGCCAGAGGCCACCGGCATCGCCGGCGGTGATTAGAAGAGGTTGGCGGCTATAAGACCATTTAGGGTTTGTGTGTGCTCACAAGAGAGAAAATGGGCACTGGTAAGTAACCTATTACATAAATAGAATATTCAAGTGACGTCACATAAGTTATGTTTGTCTGCGACGCCGATGTCGCGGTAGGTTGGTCACCTCTACGATGTCATCTTATGTCATCGTAGAGGAACATAACCTCTGCGACGGTATCTCTATGGCGTCGCATAAGATGTCATTTTAATTTAATACAACACTAACTTTTTCCCCAGCCATTACACTCTCTACCAAACTTCTTCTTCTCTCACATAACCTCTCATTGACTAAAATTTCTGCAGAAATTTCTTCCTCTCACACAAAAACCTCCTTAATCATTTCCTCTCTCAATTTTCGTCGTTAATATATTTGCTTCCAACAACAAGGGGACGTCTTTAAAACTCGTTCGTGGTATGCTTTAATTATACTAATTTTTTATAAATATATTTTAGCTTAATTAGTGGAAGAAATTATTTTTGATGTATATATATTAATTTAGGATCAATAATATTCATGAGGTATATATAATATATATATATATGTTTGTTTATCTTGTAACTTTATATAAGTAGTAGTGTTTTTTCATTAATTATACAATTAATTAATTAGTGGGGGTGTGTTTATATGATTATAATGAATTGTGGTTATTGAAATCAATATTAACGAGATTTTTTTCTAGCCCTAGCTTAGCCTATGGAGTTCCTCTATGCAACTATACTTGCGCCAGTCATTGTTGCGCCGCTTGGGATTGCTGTCTTTGCAGTTCCGGTCTTCAGCTGTCCTCCCTTTGACTCCTCGGTTCTTGGTTCGGCTGAGGAGTTTAAGTATAGTTGGGAGTGGATCTCTCTCCCACAGCCACCATCGCTCCTTCCTCCTCCCGACTTACCTGTGCCACCGACCTCCTC
>JAYMTN010001879.1:0-11960 GCA_036897425.1 Erodium trifolium
CCTTTCTCCAAATCACTACTTGGCAACCTGTCATGACACCACATGTTTAACCAAGTCAAAGCTAGGAAAGTCATCTGAATCTCTTGCGTCACTCACCGAAAGAATAGGGAACCACCCTCTATATGTTACCTGAAATAGTCGGACAGTCGTTATAGAACCAGCGTTCCGAATGCCATCAAGACTATGTCTTGTCCTTTTCTTTATTTTTACTCAGTGTATGATCGCGTTCTGATTACCGAAAGCTTATTAATTAAGATATCATCTTTATGCTTAAAAAGAAACTCTACTTTAAGAACACATACGCTCCACTTTAAACACCTTTTAGACTAATTAGTTTTATATTATTAAGCACTAAAATAGATTAATAAATGTTTATCAATACATACATAGGATAGGACCACAATAGACAACTCATGAATAGACAGTACATGTTGGGAAAAGGTGATCAGTTTGATTGACAAGAAATGGTTGTTGCTCAATCCTTCTCTTAGTGGGTTTGAATGTAATTACTCACTAATAATCCTTTCCATAATTTCTAGTTTGCACTCATATTGTGGTGTTTTAATCATTTTCCTGTTATTGGTCTGTGGTTTCCTCGGAATCCATGACATTTTTTTATGTATTTTATATTTGCTGTTAAAAAGATAAAGCAGTCAATAGTTATATATGTTTTTTTATTACAACTTCTTCTTGTTAAACTTTTACAATTTTCATGATCTTGGAATTCTATATATTTCGTTGGAAAAAATAAAAATGACAAAATTCATTGTTTTTCTCTCTTTTAAACGACTATCTCTTTCAATGAATCATTTCTTGCCACATATTATATAGGATTTTTAACTATAACCTTTGAACATAGACATTGGAATATTGCAGATCTTACTATGCCACAATACCATAGACCGCAGATCAAATCGAAGTAGTGACAAAACAATTAATACGTATAAACGACACAACAAATATACACCTGTAAATAACGTAGTTATTATCCACAGTACTAAAGATTAGTTGAATTCAAGCTGCATATTTTAAATTTATTATACCACTATGTTATACCTAAAAACATTGTTTGATATATTTATTCTAACCAAACATTTTGAATTCATTTAATGACTAAAGTAATAATTAAAAAACTCATAACCATAATTAGGTTATACACCTGTAATTTAGTACTGTCATGAATATGATAGGTGCATGGTGACTGATTAGGACTTCCTTTCATGTGAAGTAGATTGATGAATAATTATCATTATCTATAATATTAATGTTACTTTTACATTACATAGTGCCATAGAAAATGGAACCAGATTATAATTTATGATTATTTATAAGATGAACAACATGATATAATATATATTAATTTTTAGGGGATAATTATATTAAAAAAATGCATTTGTGTTTACTTTTTTTGGGAAACACCTTACTTTATTAATTAAGATCAAAAGTAATAATGTCTGACAAAACGTTCGAAATATATAAAACAGACCATAAACGTAAGGCCCATGCAAGAGCATTTCTAGGAATAAAATGAGCAGCTCTATTTGCTTCCCTCTTGATGAACTTTAGGTTTACTCCCTGTAAACTCTGAAGTAACAACCTGCAATCATTTACAAGACCACCAACAGGGAACAACATAATAGACTTACCGTTAATCGCCAATGCCATTCTCTGACAGTATGTCTTTATAATCCCTGAAAATCACTTGTTGACCTTAACCCAATTTAGCGCCTCCTTTAAGCAAAGGAGTTCAACCAACTCAGGGTCTGAAATATGGGGCCAATAGAAAGCTTTGAAATCCTTGATCTCCCCATCTTCATTTCTACAAATAAGACTTCCACCACCTGCGTTCTGTCTAAAATGGCGCTGTTCACGTTGATTTTGTAAATGTCTCTTCCTGGTTTCGACCAACTCAATCGTCTTTGTATATTTGATGCAAACCTTTCTTGTGAATGCTGTTGTGCTAGAGTCCACTCTCTCAAATGATCTTCCGCTGCTTGCATAGTAGATAAGTCATTTATAATCTTTCCTTCCCATCAACGCAAGTTCTTTGACTTCCAGATCTCCCAACAAAGAACGAGAACCAACTTCAGAGACATGGGTGGACATCAAAGAAGGCCTTGGATCCGTTTCTTTCGTGAGGTAGTCGAGATTGTCAAAGCTCTTCGTAAGGGTCCATGTTCTTTCCACGATATGCACGAAGACATTAAGCATTATGGTTGTCGAAGATATGATCACGATTTTAACAATAAAGAGTTTCATCAACACAACAATCCAAATTTAAAATAAATCGACAAAATTCCCGCCTACCTTAACACATAAGATCGTTTTAATCGAAACAAAAAGTGAATCAAATGATCAATTTAAATAATAAATTTTAACCTCCCCTCATTAGTCAGGCCAATATGCAAAATAATAATAATATCTCCACGTGTACACAACTAGAAGCGAGTATATTCAAGTTCCATACTCACCAACTTTTCAAACCCAAACCTCTATAAAACCAGAAAGGCACCCTCATCAAAACTCATAACCCAAATAATAAAAAAAAGGAGAGATTTTTATTTTTTTTCAGAAAAATCCCATCCTCGTCTCCGAAATTTTCCCGTCAAATACCTCTCCGGCGAAATCGAATCCCCATTTCAGAACAATCTCCGCCACTTCCTCAGATAGCACTGTGATTCGGATGCCGGAAAATCTTAAAAAAAGCCCAATCGGAGGAAATCGTGAGTCTGGTGAAAGAGGCGCATGAGCTCGTTAAGAAATCTGGAGTTTTCGTCTGCGAATCCGAATCACTTCAATACCCGCTTGCTGATCTTCATCCTCCATTGCCCTCCTCAGCTAACATCAGACCCATTATCATCGTCTTCGTCGTCAGATCGTAATTGTATTGCTAATTCGTTGATTCATGGAGTCTGTGTGGAAGAGTAAGCGCCAGTTGAATAGAGGTTTGTTCAACTTTTTTTCTTCTATTTTTAGCAAAATCTACCTTTTTATCAGTCTGATTTTCTTCTTTACATGTTAGGGGTCAGTTAAAAATTGGAAATTTGAGCTGGGTTTGTATTATCTTAACTAAAGGTGATGTTGATTTGGTGGATTAGAGCTCCGAAGGGTATTTTTGTCATTTTACTGTTTGAGCCTATATGTTGTATACTATATATATAGCTTGGGATATTCTCTAACGACCATAACTGACATGAATTGTGGACATCAATGTTAGTATATTATTACCCATGTTGTGGGAGGCTTGAGTAATGTTCAACTTCTTTCTTCTATTTTAGCAAAATCTACCTTTTTATCTGTCGGATTTTCTTCTTTACATGTTATGGGTCAGTTAAAAATTGGAAATTCGAGTTGGGTTTGTATTATCTTAACTGAAGGTGATGTTGATTTGGTGGATCAAAGATCAGAAGGGTGTTTTTGTCATTTTACTGTGTAAGCCTATGTTGTTTAGTATATATAGCTTGGGATATTCTATAACAACCATAACTAACATGAATTGTGGAGAACAATGTTAGTATATTATTACCCATGTCGTGTAGTGGGAGGCTTGAGGATTGTTGATTATAAAACTCATTTAGGAAGCCATATTAACCGTTGGATCGTCAAGATGGAAGGCCAGATTTACAAAAAAATATTCATTAATGACATAATATACCCATGAATATGTATACTGATGCAAGAAGTTTTTATTTTTTAATAAATTGGAATGCTATATGGGAATGATATGTTTTAATGTCATCAACTGAGTCATAGTGGGTATGAATTTGAAATATTAGGTATATATCAATATATGCATTGCTTAACAATTGTGTTTATGCTATATGACTTGGAGGTAGTAGTTTGAATTCCTATACATTGTTCTGGATGCAGCTCTTTGCTATTCAAATGAGGATAGGAGAAAGTCGGGTTCCCCATCTGTTATTGTCATAGGCGGTGGAATGTCTGGAGTTGCAGCTGCTAATGCACTCCGCGAGGCTTCGTTTCAGGTATTTAATGAAGTTACGCCTATTTTATATTTGGGTTAATTGTCAAAAACTACCCTAAAGTATTGTCCACAAACGAAAAACTACCTAAAGTTTTGTCCACGCTTTTAGGCTACACTAAGGTTTTTTCCTTCGACTTCCGTTAGAAAAACGTAACTTCATTAAATGGACAATACTTTAGGGTAGTTTTTGACAATTAACCCTTTATATTTTCAATGAAATATCAAGTCTCATTTGAGTCGTTGTGACATTGTATGCATGTGTGTGTTCCTCTTGCATTGACCTATAAGCTTGTCGGGTATGTCATTATGTGTTCAAAGTGTGTCCTGAACTGTTTCGAAGTTGATTTCTGTTTTTTTTATCAAGGTTGTCCTATTGGAATCAAGGGATAGACTTGGTGGCCGGGTTCACACCGACTACTCGTTTGGTTTCCCCGTCGACTTGGGTGCATCATGGTAAATGTTATTTCAACTTTTTTGTTGCGGTAATATATCGATTCTTTTTTAAATCAAGTGTTTTATCTCGTTACCAATGCCTTAGGTTGCATGGTGTCTGCAAAGAGAATCCTCTGGCTTCACTGATTGGGAGACTGGGACTTCCTTTGTACCGCACCAGTGGTGATAACTCTGTTTTGTATGATCATGATCTGGAAAGGTACGCTTGTCTCATTGGATAGTTCTAGAGGGAATTTTTGACAGTTCGGATTTAAAAAAGAATAATTGCTAAAAAGTATCATTAGGTATTCACTTTTTGCAACTTGTAGCTCTCTTCTTTAATAATCACAAAAAAGTGCCATGAACTTGTCTTTTTGTTGCACTTTGTATAAAGTGCCTTTTTTTGTTTTTTATTTATTATTTTTAAATATAATTTGTAAGGGTAAAATCATTATTTTTATACAAATTGCAGCAAAAAAGACAAGTTCTGGTTTCTTTTTGCAATCATCAGAGAAGAGATCTACTAGTTGTAAAAAAGTTACTTTTTTGCAATTATCCATTCGAAATGGAGTGATTTATAGTTATTTTTTTGCAGCTATGCTCTTTATGACTCCAATGGACACCAGATTCCTCAGGAGTTAGTCACTGAAGTGGGTGAAACATTTGAGACCATTTTAGAAGAGGCACGTCTTCTTTCTCTTCTCCTTCCCTAATTTTGTCATACTTGAAGCTTTGTGTGTATATTCTTATCGGCTTTTACTTTCCAAATATATATCAGACAGCGAAAGTAAGGGAGGAACATGATGATGACATGTCCATTCTACGTGCTATCACAATTGTCTTTGAAAGGCGGCCTGAATTAAGGTTCTTTTATATGTTTCTGTTCTTGATTTTTTTTTTTGTGTAGTGGAGAAACTGTTACTAAATTTGGTCTCTATCTTTAGGTTGAATGGAATTGCTCATAAGGTACTTCAGTGGTACTTGTGTAGAATGGAAGGCTGGTTTGCTGCAGATGCTGATACCATTTCGATTAAAGGATGGGACGAGGTGCGTTTTATCCTCGATGAATTCTAAATATCGTATAGTATCTGTTAACCGGGATGGGTTATGTTCACATATGAGTATGGGATAATTGGAAAAAAAAAGAGCCATGAGGTATTCATTTTTTGCAACTTGTAGCCCTCTTCTTTGGTAATTGCAAACAAGTACCCTGAAATTGTCTTTTTTGTTGTAAATTTGTATAAAAATAAAGATTATATCTTTACAATTCAGATTTAAAAAATAGTAAGTAAAAAACAAAAATTCTAAATTTTCACCCTTTTTGTAAATTTAAGGGATATGAAAATTTGGATATTTTGTTCTGTGATTATTATTTGCTAAATTTGAATTTCCAGGGGTAAAATTGTTAAGTGCAACAAAAAGACAGGTTCAGGGCATTTTTTTTGCAATTGTCAAAGAAGAGGACTACAAATTGCAAAAAGCAGTACCTCAGGGTACTGTTTTGCAATTATCCCTGTTAATATCCATAACTCTATTGGAGATAATTTCTAGTCGGGCCCTCTGGGGTTGGCTTGGTAGTCAATGAGCCCTCTCAATCCCTTGAGGTCAGGGATTCGAGAGAACCAGTGGTCACATACTTGGGAGTAGGTGTGGGGGTTCGAATATCAGTGGGTCACCTGCTTGGGAACAGGTGTGGGATTGAGGTTAGGTTAGAGGTTAATCTCCGGTTAACTTAGGCTAAAGTTAGATTAATGATTTACCGCTTTATTTCCGATCAGAAAAAGAATTGTGTTCGAAGTTAGTAACGTTTTGTCACAATGATCATAACGTCTCTAATATATTATATATTTGGAGGGCATTTTGGACATTTCATTGACTGTGGATTCATATCTTTTTATCTGCATACAGGAAGTGCTTCTACCCGGTGGTCACGGGCTTATGGTCCGAGGTTACCAACCCGTTATAAACACCCTCGCTAAAGGCCTCGACATCCGGTTGGGCCACAGGTATATGTAGTTACATATTTGATTCATGGGGAAAAGGACAATTCACCACCCTGATCTATGCACGTTTTCCGAATCACTACCTTAAATTACCAAAGTGTAACACTTTACTACCTGAACTTGACAGATCATTATCCTGAATTTTCCGTTATTTCTAACTGTGTAACTAAGTGATAATACACTTCAAAATTTATGTATTGCTGGATAGTAAATTGTCATTTACCCTTGATATTTCGTTTTCTACTCTTGATCTAACTAGCTTGTTCTTGTACTCAGGGTTACAAAAATAGTACGACATGTCAGTGGAGTGAAAGTCACGGTAGAAGGCGGAACAACCTTTGCTGCAGATGCTGCTATCGTTACAGTTCCTCTCGGCGTCCTGAAATCTAAAAGAATAGCGTTCGAGCCAAAGCTTCCTGACTGGAAAGAAGCTGCCATCGCTAACCTCGGTGTGGGTACAGAGAACAAGATAGTGCTACACTTTGAAGAGATCTTCTGGCCAAACGTGGAGTTCCTTGGAGTCGTTGCAGAGTCGACTTACAGCTGCAGTTACTTCTTGAACCTTCACAAGGCCACCGGACGTCCCGTCCTCGTCTACATGCCCGCCGGGCAGCTGGCCAGGGACATTGAGCAAATGTCCGATGAAGCTTCTGCTGACTTTGCTTTCACACAACTCAAGAACATGATTCCTGACGCCTCTGCTCCGGTAATTCTCATATACTTTTGAAACTTTTTGTTTTGTTCAGCAAGAAAGCGAGAATATCTTACTCTAGTCTAGTTTGATTCCTAACCTTACCTTTACTCACACCTGCTCCCATGTACCTACTAGGATTCGAACTAGTCTGGTTCCTAACCTAACAATTACCCATCCGTGCTCCCAAATAGATGTACTTACCGGGATTCGAACTAGTCTAGTTCCTAACCTAACATTTACCCATAATACCTGCTCTCAAGCGGGTGTATCTTCTGGGATTCGAATCTCTGACCTCAAAGAGGTGATAGATCTCTTTGACCACCAGGCCAACCCAATGATTTGTGTCCTCTGATGATTCTCTCAACTGTTGTGTTATGTTTGTGCAGATTCAGTATCTTGTTTCACGATGGGGAGCGGATAGTAACTCGCTTGGGTCCTACAGCTATGATACAGTAGGCAATCCCCATGATCTGTATGAAAGACTGAGGATCCCTGTGGACAACCTATTCTTTGCAGGGGAGGCGACGAGTGCGAGCTTCCCTGGGTCGGTGCACGGTGCGTATGCAACGGGGCTTATGGCTGCAGAAGATTGCAGGATGCGCTGCCTGGAGCGTCACGGTGGTTTGGATTTGTTTCAGCCCGTGATGGGCGAGGAAGGCTCGGTATCCGCCCCGCTGCTGATCTCCCGTATGTAATGGTTTCATTGATCTTGGCCATTCTTGAAACCTAGGTAACTTATAACGCTATTGTTGTTGTTGTTGTCATCGTCCCTGTTGTAATGTGTATGAGAGGGAGCAACGTATTAGTTAGAGCATCTACAGTGGAGCCTCTCCTCTTGAAACGGCTTTTGTCTGTTAATTCTATTAATCGAGCAGAGAGAAGCCAGAGGAGGTAGGTTGTCTATATCGAGGAGACTGTTCCTTAAAACCGCTCTTATCTGCTAATTCTGTGAATCTGTATTTATAAGGTGTTCGGTGCTATTGTTACTAGAAAAGACAGTACTTTTATATATACATGAATAAGGTTTTAGTACATATTTATTTTGAATTTCTGATCCTTGCATTTTTATAAGGTGAGATCTCTATATTTTATTGCATTATTGTTGGAGGCGATTATCTCAGGCGAATCCTGACTAATGGCCACAAAGTGGGCGAATTGAGATTACCTTTTTAGTCGATTCGCCCGTTAAAGTCACCCCAATTCGCTTTGCATTGCAGGTGCTCTTTGCCCAGTCCGCACTAGTGCCACTGGGCTAATATCATTGTGAAATACCGGTTATAACCCTCTATTAACTCTGCATGGACTAATACTGTTAAAGATGCTTTTATTAAGTTGATCTCTTACTTACAAACGGTGGTTAGTACAATACAATCTTCCTTTTGCTGCTAAAAACATGGACATGAAGATGATTAATCTCTTCACTACTTCATGTCTACTCTAAGGTTTTTATTTACATTGGGATACATGAAATGAACAAAAAGAGATAATCGTGAATTTGTTTAAGGATGTTCGAGAATTGTTTGAGCAGAGGAGTGTCTTGGTTTATATGTTGTCCACCAAATCTAAGGTGTCTTCATTTGCAGATCTCTCCAAGCGATGAGCTGCTTTTTCAACCTATGGAAAAAAGGTCGGTTTTATGACAGACATTTTGATAGTTTAAGGTATGATCTTGTAATAATGTGCTTATATATACATATAGATAGATATGTATATACCTCAGCTTCCCAATTTGTTCTTGCAGTCAAAATGAACAAGGTAGCTGTTTGCAGAAGAACTCCTATAATCATCCCCCACCATATCCCCTGTCCAATGCAACAGTTTTGTTCAAAAACCGTTCTTATCGTGTAAATTATAAACCTCAGGCCCATTTGGGTTGGCCTGGTGGTTGAAAAGCTCTCTCACCTCCTTGAGATTGGAGGTTCGAATCTCAGTAGATACATCTGTTTGGGAGCGGGTGTGGGTGAAGGTTAAATTATATGTGGAGAGAGAGAGAGAGAGACTTACTGCTACTCCTAAACTGGTTTTGAAGCCAAGAATGCATCCAATGGGGAGACCAATGATGTAGTAAGTCCCCAAATTCACATAAGCAACTATAGCTTGCCATCCACTTCCTATGGCCACACCTGAAAACCCCACCAAAATCAACCAAATGTATAATGTTTAGTATTGACTAAACGGGTCGTTTTCTGACAACTCAAGGACTAGGGGTAATTGCAAAAAAGTATCCCGAGGTATTCATTTTTTGCAACCTGTCGCTCCATCCTTTGATATTTTGCAAAAAGTGACCTGATTTTGTCTTTTTGTTACAAGGGATAATTGCAAAAAAGTACCTTGAGGTATTCATTTTTTGCAACTTGTAGCCCTCACTCTTGGTAATTACAGAAACATATCCTGACCTTGCCTTTTCATTGAACGGTGTAAATTTGTTTTAAAATGACGACTATCAAAAAAGAATACATAAAGAACAAAAAATTCAGAATTTAAGGGAGATGAAAATACTGGATTTTTTGTTTCTTATTATTTTTAAAGGGTAAAATTGTCGTTTTGAAACAAATTTACACCGTGTAACAAAAAGACGAGTTCAAGACGTGTTTATGTAATTATCGAAGAAAGTGGGCTGTAACTTGTGAAAAGTAAATACCTCAGTTCACTTTGCAATTACCAAAGATGGCCAAAAGTGAATACGCAGGGTACTTTTCTGCCGTCATCCCCCGAGACTATTTATTTACTGAGTTATTTGTAAACAGTAAATCTTCTCTGATATTGCACTTACATACCTGAGAGAATAGGTTGAATGCCATTCAAGAACACAGAAATGGCAAGCAGAGGAGTCAAACTAGACACTCCTTCAACAACCTCAGTATCACTAGTGAAGAGCTTCCCCAATTCGACCCGAAACATCAGGTACACTACACTGAAAGCTATACTGATAACGACGCAGGTTCCCGTCACCACTATGACTGAGAACCTCGCCACCTTGGGATTGCCGGCTCCTAGCTCATTGCTCACCCGAACACTGCACTCGAACGAAAACGAACTTAGTATATATCTCATTGTAACTACAGTTCTTCTTATGCTGTCTTGTCCCATGAAGAAACTTCACTAACCTGGCTGCTGCACTTAGTCCCAACATGAACTGCATGTCCCAGTTCAGGTAGTTCATGCTGGATTCAAAACCACACCCAACATGAGCTCTTCAAGTTATCTAGAAAAAGATGCGATCATTGCAAAAAAGTACCCTAAAGTATTGACTTTTTGGAACTTGTCACCCTCTTTTACGATAATTACAATAAAGCGACTACAACTTGTTTTTTCTATTGCACTTTGAGTAAATTTGTTTAAAATGACTATATTACACTTGAAATTTGAAATATAAAAATAATAAGAAAAACAAAAATTCCATCCCTGTTAATTAAGGGAGATGAAATTTCTAGTTTTTTACTTGCTATTTTTTAAATCTAAAATTTCAAGGGTAAAATGTCATTTCAGAACAAATTTACACAAAGTGCAACAAGAAACAAGTTCAAGACATTTTTTTTTGCTATTATCACATAAGAGGGTTACAACTTTGCAAATACTTAATACATGAGGGTACATTTTTGCAATCATCTAAAAATAGATTGTCAGAAGAGAGTGTGTACCAAATGGAGATTGTGTCCAGTGAGACTGTTGGATCCGAGAGAAGACCAGATATCAGCACCAGAACTTGATTGTACCATATCTCCAAACTTCACACACATTTCACAAAAAAATCAGAAACCAGAGAGAGAGGGGGGGAGAGAGACAGAGAAAGAAACAGAGAGAGCTACCATAGCATAACAGCAGAGGCAACAGAGAGCTTAAAGTAAGGCCACATCCCTCGAAACGCTTTCCCCGAAAAACCAGTCCAAGTCTCCCTACAGGAAGGGCTGAGGAGAATGTAAAGTCCATTGACAACAGCAAGAACCCACCAAGACAAGCTCAAAGTCAGAGCTGCACCCAAAACACCATGGTTGAAGACAACGACCACGATCCAAGTGAGAAAAATGTGAAGCAGAAACACCCCCAAAGACATGAATGCCAGAGGATTGACTATGTTCTGTGCCTGCAAGAACCTCTGCATCGGGCAGGCTATGGCGAATGCGTAGAGCTGAAGGATCAAGCCCCGGGCGAAGACCTGGCCTTGCTCAGCTATGGTGTCGGATTGTCCTATCGCGCTCATGACCGTCCCTGAGTACCAGTAGAGGAATGAGAGTATCACTGCAGCTCCTAGCTGCAATACTATTGCTCTCTGGCAGATGATCCCCATTGCTGCGTACTTTCTTGCACCGTAGGCTTGGCCACAGACCGTCTGCACTGCACTGGCCATGCCTACCTGATACAAGAAGAACGGTATACAGTTCGGTTTATAGTTGATTGTATGCCTATGTAGGATAACTGCAAAAAAGTACCATGAGGTATTGACTTTTCGCTATTGTAGCCCTCTTTTTTGATAATTGTAAAAAGTATCTTGAGGTATTCACTTTTTGCAATTTGTAGCCCTCTTCTTTGGTAACGGTAAAAAAAATACCTTGAACTTGTCTTGTTTTTGCACTCTGTATAAATTTATTTCAAAATGATGATTTTACCCTTGGAAATTTTAAAATAATAATTAAAGAACAAAAAGAAACAAATTTTCATATCCCTTAAATGTTTCTATCAGTTAAAGGTTTTTTTTACTTATTAACTTTTAAATGTAAATCATAAGGGTAAAATTGTCATTTTATACAAATTGCAACAGAAAGACAAGTTGAGGGTACTTTTTTGCAATTATCAAAGAAGAGAATTACAAATTGCTAAAAGTGAATACCAATGGGTACTTTTTTGC
>JAYMTN010001880.1:0-11958 GCA_036897425.1 Erodium trifolium
AAAAAATGAATACCTTAGGGTACTTTTTGCAATTATCCCTAAAAGGTACCCTGTTTCTTGTCATCTACTTCTTCATCCTCCTCAGACTCGTAGTTCGGATCCATATTTGGATCTACATGTATTTCTGGAACTTCCTCTAGCCTACGCTGGCGTTCTTCAGGTGTCTTTAGAAGCTGCAATTTCTCAACACATTCTCTAAGCGTGAAAAATAAATTAAGGACTCACTAATGTGACCTTCTCCACAATATAGTAACATCTAATAACAACATTACTGGAATCCTACATGAAAGAGAGAGAACTTGATCTGGTTCTGATAGCTAGAAAAATATATACAATTTTTCAGGGTTTTAGTACACTTGAATTAAGCGATAAAGGTGCCTATGTAAAAAACAATAATTCACAAGTAGAAAAGATGAAGTAAACACCTGAAAGCATACTTCAAGGGATTAAGCTTTAATTGTACCATGGCTATTGAGGTCCAAAGGATCAAACCGGGCTTTAGCTTTTGCAATTTAATGAAAATTTAACTGCTATCGAACACTTTCATCAATATCATATGTTCAAAATATACCACAAGAAGTAGAAAATAACAAAAACACCACCAGAAGCAAGTAAGTTAATAATGGAAACAGCTGAAAAAGTAAAAGGGTAAAGGATATTGCTTCTTTTTCCCTAAATCACTAGCCCGGTCACGAAGATGATTGAGTCGCACTATCTCGGTCTCGAACCACTGCAAAAGTATAGAGAACATTATGCACAACACACTTGGCATAAGAAACCCACATTATAAACACTTGACCAGGTCACAAGGTCAAGCACAGGACCATTTGGACACGGCTTTGGTCAATCATAACATTATGAAGATCAACAATCAAGCAATTTCCCAAACAATGTTTGAATCAGCAAAGGTTTGTAAAAACACTAGGCGCTACTCGGGGATTAATCGGGTTTGTATTTTTCTATTTTTAAATTTTTATTTGATAAACTATTGTGTATGTACAATTAATACTTACAATTATTTGTTAGGAGAGGACTCACAATTAGGAAGACTTAAACGTTAGGAGAGGCTAAAATTAATTAGAACTTAGATATTTTTCCCTTTGTTTAAAATATGTTTTTAACAATCACAAAAACACACAAATATCCGCCTAGACCCGCTTAGATCTGCCTTGCTTCACCCAGATCTGATTAAACTCCCGACCCGCCTAGGCGCCTCACCCACCCGACTTGAGAAAATCGAGTATGTGTTGTAAATATCCTCTAATCACATGTTTGCCCACTCCCTCCAAGAAGCCAAATGTTATTACATGTTTGCTTACTCCTTTCCATACTGACATACTCTTTTCCTACTCTTTCAGTTTCCTCCCCGTTATTTACAGGGTCACTAACCTCTCTTCTACATTGCCCATGGCTCCATGCCGAATCCGAACCACCTTAAACAAAAATTCCCTACATCTTATCTTTATTCGAACCTACTCCAACTATTACTCGAATACTCTCATTCCTAAACTTGTCCTCCCTAGTGTCACCCCAAATCCAGCTAACCATTCTCATCTCTACTACCAGCATTATATGGCTTTGGTGCCAACATTCCAAGGCATACAACATAGCTTGGCCATATAGCTAGGTTATAGTGTTATACAGGTTTCCTTTCCGCTTTAGACAGATTATCTTATCACAAAACACTCTGAAAGCAGTCAACTTTAATTACCCACCCATAATACTGTTTCCAACATCTTTTGTGATCTCCGTTTTTTGAGCTATAGATTTAAGGCGCCTACAATGATCAGTTTTAGTCACCTTCTTATATGATCATTACTTACTACCTACTATTTATAAAGTTACACGGCATACATTCAATTTCGGCTCTGCTAATTTTTAACCCCTTTGATTATAACCCTACACTGTCATGCTACAGCACCACATGGCCCTCCTCAAGACACTAAAATATTATTACGCATTAATTTGTAACTATATCCAAACATGATCCACAGAAATATATCCCTTCCAATTTTTTTCTGCATGAGACGGATCAAACCCAGAATTCAGACGTTATTGAGGCATCAGCGATAAAAAGGCAAAAATACTTTCTACTGTAAGTAAAAGACACTAATCAACTACATTGTTTTGCATGGCTGGTTTGTACAATTTATCAAGAACCAGGAATAAATTTTATCAAGGATTCAGAAGTATTAAAAAGTCATATCTTTGAAGCTAAACATTATTCAATCCCAAATTGCAGCTTATAAAAATATCTCAGCCGTGCAAAATATCCAAAAAAATCGCTCTCTTTTCTGTTTTTCTTTAAACTCTTCTACCAGAATCCAAGCATCAAAAAGCAAAATCATGAACGAATCTCCCAAATCATATTGGGAAGATATCTTAAGAAGCTGATGAATGCACAGGACGCGTTAAATGTAATCCATGTAAACCAGATGAATCATTTATTGTTTGACAAAAGGACTCGGGAGCAAAGCAAATTGAAAAATGAAAAGCGAACAAATTATCTTACTTGATACAATCATTTGGACTTTCAGGAGCTTGCCAATAATAAAATTATCTCCGCAATAGAAGAACGAGATTTCAGTCAATGGAAATAAAATTTGTAACGTGTTGCTTTCTTGCACTATATGGGAACATATGAATAAGAGTATTAGTCCACTAAATTCCTCTATCTAGATCTGAGTGATATAATCCGAAGACACTGGAATTCCAGATCTAGGTCTTACAGTCTTTACTAGATCCAGCACTGAAGCATTAATGTCCAATTTCACACTGATTAGTCAACCACGCTTCACTAGAATAAAACATTACTCATGTCTCAAGCAAATGTATTTTTTAGCACTCCTTACATGTAATATATTGCATACATTATGAAGGTGAAAATAAAGATCTCAGACAGCACGTATAGGCATAGAGTTATGACATTCTGCTTGCAAGAAAACTTACATCTTTAACTCGCACTGCCTGAAGTACCATGGCCTTCTCTTGAATGTCACCCTGCAACAACCAATGATGATGTTCACAAGGAGATAATCACTATACTTCTCACAAATTAAATGAAAATGAAGCTTAGAATTACCACAGTCAATGGATTGATAAGTCCACATTTTATGCTCTGGCGTAAACGCTTGCACTCATCCTATTAGAAAAACAAGAAAAACACTATTCAACAAATAAACAACAAATATATAGAGAAACTACTATGCTTCATCTTCCAGGATACTGCATAAATCATATATGGTAGTCGGCTTCAGCTACCATGGTCTCATACAGAGCTGGGATCACACCTTGCCCACATATGTTTAGGATGTATGTTGCTTGTTTCAACATCTATGGTTGATAACTAACAAGGATATGGCACAGTTTGATAAGCCAGTGAATGTCAACAAATTCCATTGAAATTTCTGGTTTGGCCCTTTCAATGACATATCTAAGTATCTAAATCTGTCTATTTAACATTCACATTCACTTTCAACTTTATACTACAACAACAAAAAGGCTGCAGAAAACTTTGTTGCCATGAAGCCAAACAAAGAAGAAATCTAAGAGAGAAATGTATTTAATTTTAATCACCTCGGTGAAGTCTTGATTAGAGATTATCTCAATTGATAAAACCTCTATCTTGTCTAAGTTTAATATTTCAAGCAGGGTGTGAGTCATCTTTTTGCCAACTTTATATGGTTCAGCAGCTTTGCTTGTACCTGTAGACATAGCAATATAAAACTTAACCATCTCCCTTTTATGTCAAAGTAAAAGTTAATAGGAAACAAATTGTCATAATAGTTACCTACAACTTGGACTAGCCTATACATATCTTGTTTTTGAGCCCCAGCAATCCTTATTCGCACAAAGGTACCAACAACTTTGTCATTAAAATTATCTATATCTTCAATTAAATCCTCCAGCAAATTACGCCTCAAGTAAATTAGACTGATATTATGCATGTCAATGGCTGCATAATCATCAAGATTAGATTGAGGTACTCTGCTGTTCTTTCGTTTCCGTTTCTTATCTTTACCAGCCTTCGCACTGACATCAGGAGTTCCATATGCATCTGACTGAGCTTCTGTATCAACAACACTTCCCTGCAGATCATCTGCCTGAGAATTTTCCCTTACATTGAAATGTGATTCAAGAAGTTTTAACATCTCAAAATGGCCAACACGTTGTTTCCCAAATAGATTTACAAGCCTTTGATCACAAATTATTTGACTTTTTCTGCGAGGGTCACGAAGTTTATTGGCCTTTATATATTCTAGCAAGAGAGCCTGTATTTCAAACTGAGATAAAACAGAATTGTTGCCATTTCTCATGTGCATAACAAACTCCAAGAGCTCATTTGATGCCCACTGAAAGACATCATCTTTGGCCTTTTCAGCACTAGAGGCTTTTACTTTTCTTGGTGAATCCGCCACCTTTGCTCGTGATTTCAACCGTTTCTTAAGTTTTCGTTTTTTAGGCAAACTTGCTTCTGCATTCTCAGAACTGTCCGAACCTTGTCCACCATCATCATTACCATCATAAACTTCATCAGGTGATTCCTGTTTACTTGCATGAACATGTGATCCTTTCCATGGATTTTTAGCATTTGTAATATCATCCACGGTCAAATGCAAGCTCTCTTTTAAATCTGTCCAGTAATCCTTGAAAAGATACTCCCAGCTGCTTTTATCGTCAAAGTTCACAAGAGGCTGAACACGTACAACAGAAAAATAGTAAATTGGCAAGCAAATAGCACTCAGAAACACAATAAAAACATTATTGTTAATCAAGTATTAAATAAGTGATTCCCACATGAGATGGCTTTCAACTACAAGTCTTAGGCTAGGAAGTACAAATATAAAATGAAACAAGCTTGAGACAATAGGTTACAGATAATATAGAATGAAGACTTTCAAAAGATCCATTTTTTCGCAATTTCAACATAGATATTGAATCTGAGAGACTAGCCTCTTCTTTGTTATCTTACTAAACAGGCAACAAGAGTCTCAAACCCTTTGAAAGATATTAAAGGATGATAAGAGAAACCCATGGGCATCTAAGATGAGATTTCTAGATATCTAGCTACAACAGTTCAGTGTGCCTGTCCAAAAATCTAGAAATATATGCCGTGAGTGATACTAAGGCATTTTCAGCTGATACCAAACAGCAGGAGAAACAATATATTAGACCTAAGAATGTCAAAAGCAAACAAAAAAACATGTATCATAGTCACCTACTTACCATCTATAAAACCACATAAGCATAGATGTAAATCAATAATACTAATAAGTTCACGGTTTTTAATATCTTGTTTCGTCTGGAAAGATCAGCTAACGAGAACCAAATTTATAAAACTTGACTTTTAACATTCCAACTAATTATGGAGTTGTGCAATTAATATGAAATAAAGACTGGAATCAAACTTCGAATACAATTTCAGAATGAGAAGGTACCATATCCTGGGTTTGCTGCTCCTTCTGTTCAATCAACAAGACAGTTTTCATGCATGCCTCGCAGAAACCCTTGCTACCTTTAACACATAAGATAACTGCGCTTTTTATGCACGCCTTGCACAAAGAAAAGGTACATGTATAGCACATATAACACGCGTTCTTCTCGCAACTACTACAAAGATGCCAACCTAAAATTCAAAAAGTAAATATTAGTCAAACTACGTTCAGATAAAAGACAACTCCATTAAAAAAAAACCTAGTATGGAGAATGTAAAAGCAAGACATTGAATAAGCAGATAGATGATTTCAAAAAAATAGTCAAGACTCCCTGTAATGCCCTAATTGGAGTTTTCATTGGGACAGAGAAATTGCCTATCTGGGATACTTTCATGGACAAAGATTTGGCATGAATGTGTGGAATATTTTTTATATGTTAATAAATTCCAGAGAGTGCATTGCTAATTTTTGAACAAATACAAGTATCAATATTTGTTTTCATCGAATGCATGAATTCAATTTTTAAACATATACAAGCATCACTATTTGTTTTATCAAGTAAATATTTCTTTAAGAAAAAGAAATATCTAATTTATCACCATCTACCCGACATCTCAATATATGCATTACGTTACCACTTTTTGTGAATTTACTGGCAAAAACAACACAATTGGATATACTGAAAAAACGAAAACAAGTAGGACAGCATCTTACCACAGTTCCATCTACCCTTGGAACTAAAGAAGGCCTCATCACGATTCACACATGCAGGGTGGTACGCCTTGGGGCATCCCCTGATAAGCCAAAAAAAAGGCAATATTGTTAATCTCGTAAACCAATATAGAACCCATAAATTTATATATCACAAATCAAGCTTTTAGTCCACAAAAATCGTAGGAAACTTCATTAGTAACCTCACCTCCTATCACAGAGCACAAGATCTCCTCCATCAAAGCAAATGAAGCATACATCATCCCCTCCCTTGGGAATTCTTCCCCTCTTTCTCTTCCCACCATTTTTAACTGCTTCTTCCATCACAGTCTCCTCCGACACATCAGCCCCTTCTGTCTCCTCAGCCTCTTCGGTTGCCTCTGTCTCCTGGGTGTCATCAGCAACATCACCCAGCTCTATCTCCTCAGCATCATCAGTCACCTCCGTCTCACCCGCAGCTTCAGCAAGCTCAATCTCTTCGGCATCATCAGCCACCTCATTCTCCTCCACAACTGTCTCCTGGGTAACATTAGCCACCTCTGTCCCATCAGCAGTGTCAACAAGCTCTACCTCCTCATCAGCCACCTCGGTCTCCTCCACAACATCAGCAAGATCAGCCTCCTTGGTAACATTGGTCACCTCTGTCTCCTCAACCTCTTTGGCAGCATCACCCACTTTGGTCTCCTCTTCTGCAGCATCAGACCCTTCCTTCTCTTCAACTGCATGAGCTATCACATCACCTCTATCAGCAAAGTGGCCGTCTTGTCCAACATCAACCAGTTCTGTATCATTTGAGTAATCATTACCCACCTCTACATCCTCTTCTGCAGCACCCAACACAGTATCTACATCCTCTACATCTTTATTCGTCCCAATGCCCACTTCCTCACTCGCATCAGCCACCACCACATCGTCGAGACTCGCGCACTCTACCTCGGTATCCCTCCCAGCACTCGGCATCACTGTATCTTCCCCAACATCATCAACCTCCGTATCACCCTCAACGCCACCGATTCCCCTATCCTCCTCCGCCGCCTCCCCTAGTTCCTCACCACTCTCTCTCTCCACCGCCGTGTCGTCCCACTCCATTTCCTCCACAACGCCGACCTCCACCGCCTCCTCCGCCCCAATTTCCAACTCCACCCGCCTCTCCTGCTCTACAGATACCACATCGACGGCAACATCACCTACCTCCCTCGCCTCCTCCCTCTCCTCTTCAGCTGCAACACGCCCCTCACCCTCCCCGTCGGCCGGCAGATGCGGTGACTCGGGGACGGCGCCGGCGAGTTGTCCCGGCGCCGGGTCGCGAGCGAGGACGCTCTCCGAGTCGCATTGCGAGACGACGACGATCTCTGCCTCGTCTTGGTTACGCGATTGAGGCGCTATCGTCGCCGGCGCCGAGTCGAGCTCGGGTTGAGGAGGAGGGGAATTGTGGAGCGCATTGGAAACTGCCTCGTCTTCTTCGCTGTCCATGGGAATCGAAAAACCCTATGAATCGGAAACCCTAGGGTTTTGAGAATCGGTTCTTGTCGAATTCGTGGATTTGTATGAACTGTGCCGAGTTCGCAGAGAGGACCCAAAAAAACGAGCCAGAAAAAAAAATTAATCACTTCCCCAACCCAGTAGAAAGAGGGGTTAGGTTCGATGATACGGGCGTGACGTGGGAACCTGAAATTACGCTTTTGTCCCCTGAGCAAACGACCTCGGGTCTGGTCGTTTTGGTTCTCTTCTCAGCTTCATGTCGAGTCGAGAGAGTAGAGGCCAGTGACTGTGGAGTGAACCGAATCCAGTTCTACTTTGTCTAACTCTTACTCGGACACAGGGGTGTGTACATGATCGGGTAATCAGCACCTGATGATAAATGATCGTGTAATTTTACTTACAGGTATATGTGATATGTTATTTTGTCGGTTTTTAATGGACGGGTTAACTGTTTTAATCTGATAAGTTCCAGATGTACGACGTAGTAAGTAGAAAAGGTGAGGAAGGGAAACGGTGGGCGATGAGTGGCATGAAATATCGACAATAATGGAGTAGAATTGTTGACTCCAGAGAAGATAGAGTTTTTTTTAAACGGACGACGAAGAACTGCATTACTAGTGTCGTACAAGTAGCGCTAAAAGCCCTAGGAACATAATATAGTCAAAGTTTTCCGTAGGACACCTGACGCTCATGAACCCGTAAAAATTATCTAGTTTTCATTCTAGACAAATATAACTATCCTTACGTCCTACCCTTGGTGAAAACTCGCTCCCCCAAGCCAAGAGCAACATGCCTGGTCCCGGGTCGTGAGGGGTAGGCCATCATCCATCTCCCCCCCGAGCCCCAAAGAGCCTCATAATGTACGACGGGGCTGTTTTGCAGTCTGCGCCATCTCCAAGCCTTCCTCTTCGTCCCGAAATTGATACCGTGCAGGTGGATTATAGCTAATGGCTAGAGTTCGTCGAAAAATCAGAGAGTGATGTAACGATGCAATAGCACACCAAGTCTTACCATAATTAAATTATGTATATAATACATGACAAAGATTGATTTATAACTTTAAAAAAATCACTCGATTCAAAAATGTATTGACTATTTTTTTTTCAAACATTTATTTATGTGTACATGTTTTTAATATATAGTTGGGTTTAAGAAAAAATAATTTCTACACGGTCAGGTCGGGCCGGATCGAGCAGAAGAAACCCAACCATTGTATGAACCGGACATAAAAGCCCAACTCAATACCCAACTTTTAATCAACCGAATTGACTACTTGGCCGGCCCAAACCAATCATTTGTTTCCTTTGATTATTTTTTGGACAATTTGTAGCTATTACGGACTAGTCATTAACGCAAAATTTTGTATTATTATTTTCATTTAATTTAATTATTATTTATCTCAAGTTAAGTAATAATAGAAATATATATTTTGAAACATAATTTAACAAAAAAATTATATCAAACTATCTTAACTTGACAATTTTAACATATGATTATCCAAACTGTTCTAATAGATAAAAAAAAATCAAGTCTTACATTTTGGTCTAGTCGGAGTAAAAAAATAGTGAAAACGTTAATAACACACCTTCTTTGATATTTCTTTCACAAAAACACACCTTAAATAATCTTCATTTCCATAGACTAACATTCAATTTTGTGTAATCTAAAGGGATAATGCTAAAACCTAACCCTCCTTATTTCTGCGTTTTAATTGTGATCGGCCTATTTTCAATTTACTAACGGTGACATTTCAAAATTTTGTATAACATGCGTAAAAGTGAGGGTTAATGTCATTTTTTAGCCCTCACATTTACCTCATTTGCACGTCCTAACTATGGTTGACCTTTTGTTCCATAAACTACCAAAACCTTATGTATTTTTGAGGTTCTGGTACTCAAACAAACGCTTCCATGAAGTTAGACATATTTCGTCACCTCTACGTTACGTTTTATAAATTTTCGAAAAATCACGGTTAGAAAGTTAAACCAAAGTTCAAGTATGAGATATAGTATAAAATTAGATTTCAGGGTCACTAGTACAAAAACATTCATTCATGACTCAATTATTGAGTCGGGAATGAATATAATTGGATCGGCCGTATTCATTCCGACCCACAAGTGGGTCGGAAATGATGAGTCGGGTATGAATCCATTTTTTTATTCTTTCCCGACTCAATCATATTCGGACGGTAATAAATATTCATTCCCGACCCAATTGTTGGGTCTGTAATGAATATTCATTATCGTCTTAATCGTTGAGTCGGGAATGAATTTCATTACCGACCCAACAATTGGGTTATCCTTAATCCAAACGCAAGACATCAACTTTTTATAAGACTAAACGTTATTTTTTAGAGGGAAAACTCGTAAACGGTTAGTCATTGCAAAACGAACATGTAGTGGACGAGTGACTTTCAAGAAAAAAAAGTTACAATTCATTACAGTATCACAAAGCATGTTCGACAGTATCCTCTTATCGTATCGATGTCGAGAAAATCTATCAGTCCGATTAACCGACTATGAACACCCCTAAATTCAATACAATAAATACCTGCTATCGTTTTTTAAAACCCTAGACCAACTCACGATTCAACGGATTGGTTTAAACCGGTTAGAAAAGTTATTGGCCTACTCTCATCCTAACGAACTATACATTAACTGTAAAGTAACTGTCCATTGGCAGTTGGGGGAACCAACCACCGCCGTTGCAGTTGGGCTCATGGAATGTATACAGTTACGGTAATTGCACCAACGAGACACAAAAGTGTTATTAATTCCACTATTCATATGCTCAGCCCCTTTATTGCACTATTGGGGCAACTTTGGATTCCCTTATTAAACAATCGAATAATTTTTTTAAAATTCAACAATATTCTAGTGCTATTTAATTGGTATGATTGGTTTTATTATAGTGCGAATTTCGTATCAAAATCGAGTGGGGTTAAGCTTTCTTGCCGTGGTAGCGTTGGGACAACGTAAAGGGAGTGGCAGGAAGGTTGATAGTAGCGTCAGGGGGACACATTGATAGGAGGGATAAAAAATTATCGAATATGTAAAATCCGAGGGAACCGGATCAAACAGAGCCTTTGGTGCATGGAACCAGATCTGACCAGAGAAAAACTGAAGGACCTATGACACCGTTTTAGAGTTCGGTTATCAACTGGGAACATTGTTGGTAGTTCAACTTCAACATCGGAAAAATATAAAAGTAAATAGTTGCTTATATTTTTAGAACGTGGGTTCAATCTCAACATTCAATTTATCCTTCTATAAGAGTAACTAAGAGATGTGTTTTAGTTGGCAGTGGAGGGGCTTGAATCCAAATCAGATAAACACATTATCATTTAGTATTGTTCGAACAAAACAAAGAACCGAACCAGGACCAAAATGAAGATGAACAAATTTTTATAGGGCTCTGATTCCAGGTCCGATTTCTATTTCTAAGTAGTCGAAGTTTTGGAATTCGATGCCAAAAGTAGAGTTTCGACTCGATCAACCGGTCTGTGATCACCCTTACCAACTAATGAAAGAGGTAGCACAAACGGGACTCCTGATATCATAATGCTCTCCACTTTTTTATTCCAATCGGCCACAACATGTCATGTGTCTTGTTTCTCTTATTCTATATATTATTATCACCATTCCTCTTTTGTCTAACTATTTTCTAGCATCTCATAATGAGAACAAACATGTCATACAAACATCTACCCTTTTTATTTCATACTATATTTTTTGCGTTATATCATTTGGTGGTGCTGATTGTTCGATTTTAAAAAAATATTTTAGTCATTTTTCAACCAACAGTCAAACTATGAATAGTCAACAACCTCCAATGCTAGCTTGTTCGTGGTGGCTGTTCATGTCATTTTTTTCACCATTTTTTAATTATCGGCGGTTTGTGCCGATAGTGAGGTTACCGCCAGCAATGGAACGCCAGCGTTTCCTTCCTACCAATACATTATCATCGACTTTACCACTGAAGTTGGAGATGCTATAAATAGAACTGCTGATGAACTCTTAATCGGTGATTTAAATCAACTCTCCCCTCACATTTGCGGTGCATGTGAAACAACACTTGACTGACACATTCGTCCCGTGACTCACTCACTCTCCATAGTCCGTCACCACAGACAATAAAAGCCCCCCAAAACCAAAGCCCTCTCCTCCGTAACAGAACAACAATGCCTCTCTCAATCTCAATCTCTCTCCTCTCCCTCCTCCTCCTCCTCGCCGGAGCTCGATCCGCCGCCCACGACTACTCCGACGCATTGTCCAAATCGATCCTCTTCTTCGAGGGCCACCGCTCCGGCCGCCCCCCCGCCGACCAGCGA